>CM068387.1:7501123-7706123 GCA_034770075.1 Aralia elata
TGCCCGTAGCATATCTTCTAACGTCTGTATTGTCCGCTCGCTCTGCCCGTCTGTTTGAGGATGATACGCTGTACTCAACCTCAGCTGCGTTCCCAATTGCTCTTGCAGACTCTTCCAAAAATTTGATGTGAAACGCGGATCCCGATCTGACACAATCGAAATTGGCACTCCATGTCTAGAAATAATTTCCTTAACATAGAGTTTAGCTAGTTGGTCTAATTTGAACCTAATTCTGATTGGCAAGAAATGCGCCGATTTCGTCAAACGATCCACTATAACCCATATAGCGTCGTATCCCTTCTGCGTTGTTGGGAGTCCTACCACAAAATCCATCGTGATATGCTCCCACTTCCACTCTGGAATCTCTAAGGGTTGAAGCAACCCACTTGGTCTCTGATGTTCGGCCTTGACTCTCTGACAAGTCAAGCACCTACTAACGCACTCTGTGACTTCTCTCTTCATATTCGGCCACCAAAAATGTAGTCGAAGGTCTTGATACATTTTTGTACTTCCCGGATGGATCGAATACCTCGAACTATGGGCCTCTTGCAAAATCTCTTCGCGTAACTCGGGTACTGGCGATACCCAAATTCTTCCTTCAAATCTCATCACCCCATCATTATCGAGTTTATACTTAATTTCCTCTCCTTGGGAAATTCTCTGCCTTATCCCCTCGCACCCCTCATCGCTAAGTTGTGCTTCTTTTACTCGATCTAATAAGATTGGACGAGTCTCTATGGTGAACAACTTCTCCCCTGATTCTGTCGGGAACCTCCTTTCTATTTCCAGTTTAGCCATCTCTGTTATTAGCTCATCTTAAGCCGTTAACATTGACAACTTCCCCGACCCTTCCTACTTAAGGCGTCAGCCACTACATTCGCCTTCCCTGGGTGATATAGAATCTCACAATCATAATCTTTGATCAATTCTAACCACCTCCTCTGCCTCATATTCAACTCCTTCTGTGTGAAAATATACTTTAGACTTTTGTGGTCCGTGTATATCTCACATTTCTCGCCGTATAAGTAATACCTCCAAATCTTCAAGGCAAACACAACGGCTGCCAATTCGAGATCATGAGTAGGGTATCCCCTCTCATAATCTTTTAACTGTCGTGACGCATACGCAATGACTTTACCGTGCTGCATAAGCACGCATCCAAGTCCCTTGTGTGATGTGTCACTATAAACTACAAAATCACCTGTATCATCCGGTAAGGATAATACTGGCGCCTCACTCAACCTTTTCTTGAGCTCTCAGAAGCTCTCCTCGCACTTCTCTGTCCAAACATACTTTATCGCCTTCCTCGTCAATTAGGTTAATGGGGTTGCTATCTTCGAAAAATCCTGAATAAATCTTCGATAGTAGCCCGCTAACCCTAAGAAACTACGCACTTCTGTCGGTGTCTTCGGTTGTTCCCAGTTAATAACTGCCTCCACCTTCGCTGGATCTACGGATATACCGTCTTTGTCAATCACGTGTCCCAAAAAGTGGACTCTTTCTAGCCAAAATTCACATTTCGAGAATTTTGCGTACAACTTCTCCCTCCTCAAGGTTTTCATCACCATTTGTTAGATGTTCAGCATGATCTTCTTGTGTCAAGGAGTAGACTAGAATATCATCTATGAACACAACTACAAATTTGTCCAAATGCTGCTTGAACACTCTATTCATTAAATCCATAAATGCGGCTGGTGCATTCGTTAACCCAAATGACATCCCTAGGAACTCATAATGGCCGTAACGAGTCCTGAACGCTGTCTTAGGTACGTCCTCTCCCCTCACCTTCAAATGGTGATATCCCGTTCTCAGATCTATTTTAGAAAAGTATTTTGCCCCTTTCAACTGATCAAATAAATCGTCGATCCTGGGCAACGGATACTTATTCTTGATCGTTACTTTGTTCAACTCCCGATAGTCGATACAAAGCCTCAGCGATCCATCATTCTTCTTTACGAATAGCACTGGCGCTCCCCATGGAGACAAACTCGATTGGATATACTTTTTATCTAACAATTCTTGTAGTTGAACCATCAACTCCTTCATCTATACTGGCGCCCTTCTATATGGTGCCCTTGAAACGGGTGCCGTTCCAGGCACTACGTTTATTACGAATTTGATCTCCCTATCTGGTGGAAGTCCTAGTAATTTGTCTGGAAATACGTCAGCGAATTCATTGACGATAGGTATCTGCCCCATTTCGGCTCCCTCTCGTTGGGTATCGACAACATGGCACAGATAACCTACACACCCTTTTCTTAACAGCTTCCTGGATTGCATCGTCGATAGCAAACTCGAATGTCTGGGAGATTTACTACCGTAGAACACTACCTTAGACTGCTTCGAAGTCTGAAGGTTTACGCTTTTCTTCTGGCAATCGATTACTGCTCCGTGGTTAAACAACTAATCCATTCCCAGTATCACGTCAAATTCTCCCAGTCTAATCGGAATTAAATCTACTGATAGCTTACTCCCTCTAATTTCAACGCAACAATTCCTATGAACATGTTCAACAGGGATTACTTCCTTATTCGCAACTTCTATGTTCAAGGGAGACTCTAGTTTCTCTAGAGGTAAGTTTAAACGTTGAGCAAGTTCACATGATACAAAAGAACAGGTCGCACCTGAATCAAACAACATCTATGCAGTAATATTATTGATCGGAATGATACCTGAGACTACGTCTCCTGATGTCACTGCATCTTGGACTGTCATATTGAAGGTCCGGGCTGATGGTCTACTCGGTGGAGCTGGACTAGTCATAGTCAGCTTGCCACTGCTATTCCCATTGCCTCCCCCATCCGTCCCCTTCTTAGGGCAATTCCTTGCAATGTGGCCTGGTGCTCCGCAAACGAAACACCCACCGATCTTCTTCGGGTTAGGGCAGTTAGGAGAGATGTGTCCCTCCTGCCCACAGTTGTAGCATGCCGTCCTTCCCTTCAAGCAGACCCCCAGGTGATTCTTCCTGCAGGTCTTACACGGCTCTACCCTCTTCTTTGGGTCCCCTTGTTTGTTCCCGATATTACCGGAATTGTTCCATTTCCTCTTCTGGTTACTTCCACTGGCTACATCAGCCTTACTTCCTCCTTCGCTTTTACCCTTATTCTTCGTCTCCCTATTGTAGAGGCTCAGTGCCTCACTTCCCCCTTCGGCTATAATAGCCTTCTCCAAGATTGATCTAAAAGAATTAATCTGCAACACACTCACCTTGTTGTAGAGCCAGGGTTTCAGGCCCTGTTCAAACCTCCTCGTCTTCCTTTCCTCGGTGTCCACTTGGTGCGGAGCAAACCGAGCCAGCTCATTAAACTTAGCAGCATATTGGGGTACTGTCAGGTTATCTTGTTTCAGTTCTAAGAATCGCATCTCCATAAGACTCTGCATGCTCTTGGGGAAGTAGTTCTTGAAGTACAACTCTTTGAACCTTTCCCAAGCAATGACTCCTTCTCCAGCCCTATTCTGGTTTACTTCCCACCAAAAGTTGGCCTCACCCTTCAGTAGGTAGGTAGCAAAAGTGGTCTTTTGCTCCTCTCCAACTCAAGCAATGATGAATGCTTTCTCCACCTCCTTAACCCATGATTGAGCCTCTATAGGCTCGGTGGTCCCCTTAAATTCGGGCGGTCCCACGCTCTTAAAGTCCTTATAGTTGGCAACACGTGCAACTTGAGGAACGACAGGTGGTACGGTTGGAACTCTATTTAAAGCTCCTACCAGTAAGTCTATGAATTACTGCATAGGGTTTTCTGTTTCCCTAGTCTCACTCTCATTATCGGATTCTCTATCCTCATTCCTCCGTGTTCCCTGTCTTTCTCTTCCTCTCCATCTCGGCGGCATTTTTCTGTTAAACAAATTATGCCACTATTAATCTACTATTCATCCTTGCGCACTATAGTAAATACTAAGACGTACACATACTAATCGCAAGGCACATTAGAATACACATACTCATCACAAAGCACATTAAAATAAACATACTTATATTAACATGCTCTTACTTCAAGCAGACCCCTAGGTGATTCTTCCTGCAGGTCTTACACGGCTCTACCCTCTTCTTTGGGTCCCCTTGTTTGTTCCCGGTATTCCCGAAATTGTTCCATTTCCTCTTCTGGTTACTTCCACTTCCACTGGCTACATCAGCCTTACTTCCTCCTTCGCTTTTACCCTTATTCTTCCTCTCCCTATTGTAGAGGCTCAGTGCCTCACTTCCCCCTTCGACTATAATAGCCTTCTCCAAGATTGATCTAAAAGAATTAATCTGTAACACACTCACCTTGTTGTAGAGCCAGGGTTTCAGGCCCTGTTCAAACCTCCTCGTCTTCCTTTCCTCGGTGTCCACTTGGTGTGGAGCAAACCGAGCCAGCTTATTGAACTTGGCAGCATATTGGGGTACTATCAGGTTATCTTGTTTTAGTTCTAAGAATCGCATCTCCATACGACTCTGCATGCTCTTGGGGAAGTAGTTCTTGAAGTACAACTCTTTGAACCTTTCCCAAGCAATGACTCCTTCTCCAGCCCTATTCTGGTTTGCTTCCCACCAGAAGTTGGCCTTACCCTTCAGTAGGTAGGTAGCAAAAGTGGTCTTTTGCTCCTCTCCAACTCCAGCAATGATGAATGCTTTCTCCACCTCCTTAACCCATGATTTAGCCTCTATAGGCTCGGTGGTCCCCTTAAATTCGGGCGGTCCCACGCTCTTAAAGTCCTTAAAGTTGTCAACACGCGCAACTGGAGGAACGACAGGTGGTACGGTTGGAACTCTATTCAAAGCTCCTACCAGTAAGTCTATGAATTGCTGCATAAGGGTTTTCTGTTTCCCTACTCTCATTATCGGATTCTCTATCCTCATTCCTACGTGTTCCCTGTCTTCCTCTTCCTCTCCATCTCGGCGGCATTTTTCTATTAAACAAATTATGCCACTATTAATCTACTATTCATCCTTGCGCACTATAGTAAATACTAAGACGTACACATACTAATCGCAAGGCACATTAGAATAAACATACTCATCACAAAGCACATTAAAATAAACATACTTATATTAACATGCTTCTTACTTCAACCAGACCCCCAGGTGATTCTTTCCGCAGGTCTTACACGGCTCTACCCTCTTCTTTGGGTCCCCTTGTTTGTTCCCGGTATTCCCGGAATTGTTCCATTTCCTCTTCTGGTTACTTCCACCTCTACTGGCTACATCAGCCTTACTTTCTCCTTCGCTTTTACCCTTATTCTTCCTCTCCCTATTGTAGAGGCTCAGTGCCTCACTTCCCCCTTCGGCTATAATAGCCTTCTCCAAGATTGATCCAAAAGAATTAATCTGCAACACACTCACCTTGTTGTAGAGCCAGGGTTTCAGGCCCTGTTCAAACCTCCTCGTCTTCCTTTCCTCGGTGTCCACTTGGTGTGGAGCAAACCGAGCCAGCTCATTGAACTTGGCAGCATATTGGGGTACTTTTAGGTTATCTTATTTCAGTTCTAAGAATCGCATCTCCATACGACTCTGCATGCTCTTGGGGAAGTAGTTCTTGAAGTACAACTCTTTGAACCTTTCCCAAGCAATGACTCCTTCTCCAGCCCTATTCTGGTTTGCTTCCCACCAGAAGTTGGCCTCACCCTTCAGTAGGTAGGTAGCAAAAGTTGTCTTTTGCTCCTCTCCAACTCAAGCAATGATGAATGCTTTCTCCACCTCCTTAACCCATGATTGAGCCTCTATAGGCTCGGTGGTCCCCTTAAATTCGGGCGGTCCCACGCTCTTAAAGTATTTAAAGTTGGCAACACGCGCAACTCGAGGAACGACAGGTGGTACGGTTGGAACTCTATTCAAAGCTCCTACCAGTAAGTCTATGAATTGCTGCATAGGGTTTTCTGTTTTCCTAGTCTCACTCTCATTATCGGATTCTCTATCCTCATTCCTCCGTGTTCCCTGTCTTCCTCTTCCTCTCCATCTCGGCGGCATTTTTCTGTTAAACAAATTATGCCACTATTAATCTACTATTCATCCTTGCGCACTATAGTAAATACTAAGACGTACACATACTAATCGCAAGGCACATTAGAATAAACATACTCATCGCAAAGCACATTAAAATAAACATACTTATATTAACATGATTCTTACTTCAAGCTGACCCCCAGGTGATTCTTCCCGCAGGTCTTACATGGCTCTACCCTCTTCTTTGCGTCCCCTTGTTTGTTCCCGGTATTCCCAGAATTGTTCCATTTCCTCTTCTGGTTACTTCCACTTCCACTGGCTACATCAGCCTTACTTCCTCCTTCGCTTTTACCCTTATTCTTCCTGTCCCTGTTGTAGAGGCTCAGTGCCTCACTTCCCCCTTCGACTATAATAGCCTTCTCCAAGATTGATCCAAAAGAATTAATCTGCAACACACTCACCTTGTTGTAGAGCCAGGGTTTCAGGCCCTGTTCAAACCTCCTCGTCTTCCTTTCCTCGGTGTCCACTTGGTGTGGAGCAAACCGAGCCAGCTCATTGAACTTGGCAGCATATTGGGGTACTATCAGGTTATCTTGTTTCAGTTCTAAGAATCGCATCTCCATACGACTCTGCATGCTCTTGGGGAAGTAGTTCTCGAAGTACAACTCTTTGAACCTTTTCCAAGCAATGACTCCTTCTCCAGCCCTATTCTGGTTTGCTTCCCACTAGAAGTTGGCCTTACCCTTCAGTAGGTAGGTAGCAAAAGTGGTCTTTTGCTCCTCTCCAACTCCAGCAATGATGAATGCTTTCTCCACCTCCTTAACCCATGATTGAGCCTCTATAGGCTCGGTGGTCCCCTTAAATTCGGGCGGTCCCACGCTCTTAAAGTCCTTAAAGTTGTCAACACGCGCAACTGGAGGAACGACAGGTGGTACGGTTGGAACTCTATTCAAAGCTCCTACCAGTAAGTCTATGAATTGCTGCATAAGGGTTTTCTGTTTCCCTACTCTCATTATCGGATTCTCTATCCTCATTCCTACGTGTTCCCTGTCTTCCTCTTCCTCTCCATCTCGGCGGCATTTTTCTATTAAACAAATTATGCCACTATTAATCTACTATTCATCCTTGCGCACTAAAGTAAATACTAAGACGTACACATACTAATCGCAAGGCACATTAGAATAAACATACTCATCACAAAGCACATTAAAATAAACATACTTATATTAACATGCTTCTTACTTCATACATTTGCAACACATAGCTTCTGCTATTCGCATACAATATATCCCTCTATTACTAAAAAGATGGGATTTACACAAGATAATCCATTACATATACAAAATTTAGGATTTACATCCTTACAAGGTACACATCTGCATACTCGTCATCTGCTATGGCCATCACCAGATCCCTACTAATGGTGTGTCTGGTCTGGCCCTCCTCTGCTGGGTAATGGGTCACCCTACGCTGAAATCGCCCATGTGATGACCTGAACGCATAGTTAGACCTATCGGTCCTCACCTTCTTGATCCTTGCCTCTTCTTCCAGGTCATCGGCCCGATCTTCGGCCCTGATCCTATCATCGATCTCTGCCTCCCAGTAGGCCTTTAACTCTTCCTCTTAGTGCTACATTCCTGTCAAGTACCACTTCAAACAGATTATTCATGTCTGATGGTGCCACTTCCTCCTCTTCAGAAGGCACAACATCCGATAATATATCATCTGCTTCCTCCTCATGCTCAGACGGATCCTCATCAAGTGAAAGGTCCATTTCCGGTTCCTCCTCCGGATCTTCCTCCGGGTCACTTTCTATCTGAGCCTCAGCCTCTACTACTGGCTCGGGTGTTGGCTCGGGTGGAGCGATCAGCTCCTCGCTTACTACATGGATATCTCTATACTCGGGTTCTTCTCTAGACATCTACAAACCAATATACTAACTCGATTAGTACATAACAATAATAAATAATATTATAACACTTAACAAATATAGTTTATTTTAAGTATGCTTTTAGTTCTTTTGATGAATTTCCTCAATCCACCCTTAACAACTCTATTTAAGTTCATTTACTAACTCTTCCATTCTCTCTACGGTCATATTCCTAAGGTTTTTCCCCAACCTAAGGTTTAAAACCTATCAGCTCTGATACCAACCTGTGACGCCCCCAAATCCGGGTACCTCAAACCCGAATCTGGTGCTACACGGTACATCCCATTCCATACAATATAATATACATGAATGTAATTACTATATTATTACAATACGTCTTACTCTCAATCCCAGGTTCTATTACCATAACATCATTCCAAATACATAATAAGTCTTAATATTACATCATTACTACTATAAATAAACTATGACGCCATCTAGACGTGCATCTTGCCCTTTCCCTTGTCCTTACTGGAACCTTCGACCCGCTCGGACTTAGCTGCAATGTTTAATATAATGCAAGAATGAGCATTCAATTGCCCAGCAAGTATAACAGTTGAATAACAACAATATCATCAATCACATCATTTCTCTTCGACAACTAAACAATAGTTGTGAAATATTCTGAATAAACAGGAATAATACTTTGCTTTCGTTTTAAAAATATATTTTTGAAACGACATTGAGTGGTCATAAGACCTTGAACTTTCTTTTGCTTTCTTAAAAAGGTACACAGCAATATAACTGTAAACCGTCTTGCTTATGAGCACTTCTAGGTGATCAGCCTATTGTACTCTATGTTGATCAACACTCTAGCTGGAAACGACTATATGCGTTTGTTTAGGCGCTCGATGCCTTGTTAGAATAACTGACTAAAAACTGCCCCTAATATTAGGGTTGTTCATCTCATTCATGTCTCGGAATCCTAACCAAAGCAATTCGGTTGGATGGCTCTACTTAATCATCAATAACATTTCAAGGATTTATTATCAAATCAATAAAATATTTCAATATCTGTCTAGCCGAAACAAATGGCATCGACGTTCTCTATAACAGTACATATATATGTAAACTTGAAAGCTTCAACAATTTATGTCATAACATAGCTCGAATACTTGTGCAAATACTGAAAAATTTACATAAGTAAGGAATTCACACAACCATATATGTATTTCGTAAATCGAAATTCAAACATCGCATGAGAGTCATGAGAATATAATCAAATGAATCAAATAAACTTGCCCAACACAAGGGTTAGACAAGCGTTAGAAAACTTGCCTTAAGCGCTTGCTACTACTTGACGTTAATCGTCCTTCAAAAGTCCTACACATTTAAGTACATAGCCACATACTAATTAGACACACAATCAATGCCAAAGATTCGTTTACATTACTATATAATGTTTCATTCTAATTAAAAGTATAATATCAAACACGATTATACACACTTGTTACGGCGGTACGACGCTTGCACGTCCGTACGCCAAACTAGTCTACTCGAATGCCCAAGAGACACATATATGCGTACGTTAAGCATCATTGGTTAATGTTAAACACCATTATATATCATAATATATAAGTTTTAGAACATATAACAACATCTCGTATTGTCAGAAGCATTACACGTTACATACGCGCATGCACGACGCCCTCCGTTTGCCTCCTAATCCACAATAGTCCTAAAAATGGCCATTTTAGAAATTCATCCATTGTGAAATTACCAATTCTAAATAATGGACATTGTAGGTCTACTTATTAGCTTTCCGGATCATCTTGAATCATCCAATTTGGAGTTCGTATGAGAAAGTTAGGTCCATTTTACTAAAGAGGGTCAAAGTTGTCCAGCCTGACACTATTCCAGCGCTGTAGGCGCTGAACTAGTGCAATTTGAGCGCCGTCAGTGCTGAGGCCTCTGATATTCAGTGCGGTCGGCGCTGAACTAGTGCAATTTGAGCGCGGTCGGCTCTGAAACGCAGTCAACATGCATTTTCCAGATTTCTGGGTTTCTAAATTGGGTTCGTGCCACAACAGATTCGTAGCTTCATAACTTCTTCATCCTTTATCGGAATGAGTCCGTTCTTGAGCCGTTCTCTAGATCTTGCTACACATTACAACATATCCTAAATTCATAATCTCTCGGACTCTCTAACAAGTCCGAATCTTAGCTCCAAGCAACCTACCCAACTAGTTTTCAACGAAACTTAGAGTTTGGCCAATTCATTCTCCCTCTGTTTCTTAGCTATGATACAACAAGTCAATATGACTTAACACATGCTTCTATTACTAAGTTAAGCAACATAACATTATTTCATCAATAAATCAACACCTAGTTCTCAAGTTTTTAGAGAAATTCTTCTCTTGGACATTTTATCAAATGGTTTGTGGGCATGAGTTAGAAACTCATATTGGAGTAGAGTTTCATTATACTCTAGTCCAGATTTCCAATTGAAATCATTTCCTACAAACCTCTGAGCACTTAGCAACAATGCTCAACCATCTAACACAACCAAACATAGTGATTACAACTTCATTAATACACAAAACATGAATAACTGTCCACTAATGTCCATTTCAGTCTATTTCTTAATTCCTTATGCATAGGTTCGATTCTCATTCATGGTTCTACTTTCACATACCATTAACAAGGTTTTAATAGAGCTAATTAACAACCATACATGTTCATGCACTAACTAGCAAAATCAGTCACATAACTTCAACAAAACAACCAACACCAAACTAAGAACTTGGAAATATTGTGTAAATGAGCTAAGCTCTATATTGCTTACCTCTTGGAGCTTCTTTTAGGTTGCTAATTGAATTAATACCCAGCTGCTACACCACTCATTCTTCTTCCTCAAATTACCCGTACACACCTCTCACTCTCTAAATGTTCAGTTTCTATCTTAGCAACCAACAAAGGAATTGGAGGCTTGCAATGGGAAGAGTATTTATAGAAGAAGAATTTGAGTTTCTTGGAGGTGGAGGAGCTGAGCATGCTCGGGCATGACAGCTCCCCATGTATGGGTGACTGAGCTTTTGCTCTCCCCATGGCTCGGGTACTCCCCCCTCTTCTCCCAAGTTGCTTTCTTATATTTTCTTCACCAAATGCAAATTTTGCTCCTCCCCAAATGCATCACATTCTTCATTCCTTCTCCCTCTCTTCTTTCTCCCGTACTCTTCTTCCTTATACAAATGGTTCAGCTGAATACATAACCCATTTCCCTCATGGGTCATGGGTTGTGGGTCCTGGGGTGCGGGTTTGGTTCATGGACTAGGTCCATGGGTTTTGGGCTTCAATTAATAACCTATTGGGCTTCTCTTGGACTCCAAATTTAATAATCTATTGGGCTTCTACTAAAAATTCAATTGGGCTCAAATAAAATCTCACACTTGGATTATTAATCCCTCTCATTAACGCTTTGGCGAAATTATGAAAAGTCATAAAATCGAAAAAGGCGTCTTGGCGTAAATAGCGCTTTAGCGCTATTTTTCTAATGATTTAATCAATTCCAATAAAAATAATAACAATTAAAAATTATCACCTACACATCATATGTAGTAATAAAAATATTCAAACACATAACGCGGAATAATATTAATAAAAGTTCAATTTATTCAATTAAATTCATTGGCTCGTGTTACAACGCTACCCACGATCCGTGATCGTTACACAAGGTTCGGAGAACGGAAAAATTAATAAAAGTTGTTTAAGTGAGCAAAAACTGCGTAATAAAAATTATTGATGAATATAAGTTAAAATAAAGCCACGAGGCTTAAGTTTTCAGAAAAATAAAGTTTGGTGAATCGAAATGTAGAAATGGATAGAAAGTGACGTTTACAATAAGTTTAAAGGAGTAAATAATATTAAAATATAATTATGAGAAGTAACTGACAAAGGTTAATATTATTATGAGAAAATTAGTATATTAATGAAAAATATTCCATAACGTTGTAGGTGACTCAAAATTGAGTATGGGAGAAGGATATGAGACTAAATAGCTACGTCACGCAAGTTCTCTTGAATTATTTACATTTTTCGTAATGTGTGCCATGTATTCTTTTAATTGTTGAAATTGTACTCTAGAGATACATGCATATTTTTAGGATATTTAAAGTAAAGAGTTGATGTCATTTGTTTCGGCTAAACTATCAAAAAACTATTCATGCTTAAATGATTACCCTCGAAGCGTTTGAGTTTCTCTAAATTCTTTAAAGATAAGTTGAATACTCTACACCAAATTTTTCTTGGCGTAGATTCCTGATGGTATTAACTGAGTTGAACAACCCGATTTTATAGGGGAGTGTCGGGCGTGCCAACCATTACCATTGAATTACGTGAAGAAATGATGGAATCATTAACGCACTGTTAAAATACGACGTGGATATGATGAAGTCATAACTTGGTGATGTTGTTAGCCTGGTCACCTAATAATACCCTATGAAAAGTTCGCATTCTTTGTGCTTGCTGAATATAGTAAAGAGTTCCTAGTCTTTGTAATTGTTGAATAGAGTAAAGAGTTCGCAGTCTTTGTGATTGTTGCACACAGTAAAGAGTTCGCAGTATTTGTGATTTTTGAACATAGTAAAGAGTTCGCAATCTTTGTGATTGTTGAACATATTAAAGAGTTGGTAGTCTTTGTGATTGTTGAACATTATAATCAGTTATTGGTCCCTACGACCACTCAGCTATCTCTATAAAAATATTGAAATCCTTGTGAATAATGATGTGATGATTTACATAGATACTGAAATCCAAAGTTGGATATTTTATGATGTTAATATTGTTGTTTCTAAGATTCGTTTTGATTCATCATTTTTTCTTCTTCTTTTAATTTTTTCCTTTTTTTCCTTTTTATTTTTTATTTTTTTACAGTTATGTTAATTCAGTAGTTGAAATTTATACTCGTGTGGATGTTCTAAAATCTTTTAAACTTGTTAAGTAAATTTGTTGTGCACCCTTGCATTCTATTTAAAATTTCAAATAAGTTAGAATGATCGGAAAGATCCAAAGTTAAAGATAAAAATAAGGGAATAGTAAAGTCTGAGGATAGATAATATTGATATAGTAGATTTCTATGTTATACTAATTTTTGTAATGTTGTAAGATACATTATGATGTAATCAAATATTAAATTGTGTAAGGAGAAAAGATATAAAAATGTGTGATTTTTATTTGCGTAAATTTTTTTGTAACGAGCCTAGTGTATATTATAGGCAGGTCTTGGGAGTGTTAGGTTTGAGTACTGGGGGAAAAATGAATGGATGTAATTATTAATTTTGGTTAGACTGGTATGGAATGTATAAGGATATTAAGCTTGAATATTAAGCAAGTGTGATAGATGTATTTGGATCGTGATACACCAAATCAGCTATAGAGAGTATAGGAATTTAAGGGCATCACAGTCTTAGTCATAACCATCGGGCTAAGAATATTCAGTGATACAGAAATTTACCGCTTTACTTGGTGGCCAAATTAACGGAAATACAATGCGTTAAGTAGCACATAACTGTCGAAGCATATTGATGTGCCAAGAAATTGGTATATCCTAGCCTGCTAATTTATACTTTGGAGAGCATATATTATTACAATTATTGTGTTTTTAGTATTTCTCATGTGTTTCGAATTTAACGGAGAAATTTGGCTTTTAAATGGAGTAATAATTAGAGCTTAGATGCCAATTATTTCAAATTACGGGCCATGCCCAGTAACTTATTAAAGGAAGCTCAGCAGCCCAACCCTTTTTAATTGAAACCCTAAAGAAAAAAAAAGTTCAATAGAGATTTTGAAAGAGAGTCCAGCAAAAGGGAGGATGATATCAAAAAGGGGGGCTGATCAAATATAGATAGATGGAGATAAGACTAGCAGCGCGAGAACCAAGGAGAGAAAAAAGGAGCAGCAGATCGAAGAAACAAGGGGCATCATCAGATAAGGAGGAAAAAGGAAGATGGCAGGAGGACCCAACTCAATCCCTCGAATCCTGGCTTTGAATTAGTATTCATTTGAAGCAGCTATTTGAAGGGTATGATAGAGAGGCTGTCCATGAGTGTATCACAACGTTATGCCTTGTTTTCCTTTCACACGTAGTAAGAAATTGGACCCAACTCAATCCCTCGAATCTAGGTTGAAAAATTTGAAGAACTTATGGTACACAGTAGCTTATGGGTATTTTATTTTCTTTTAGCAATTGATGAGCACCATTTTTTTCTTCAATTCATTCTTTGTTTTTGGAATGTTAAGGATAACATTGTTTCTCATTTAGAGCAGAACACTTTTGAGTTTTGAATCTCAGAATTTATTTTACTTCTTTCTTCAATTAATTGGTACATTTCAACTGAGTAATCTGTTAGGTTAATAATGGATTATTTTATTATGTTCTGTTTTTCAATTTCAAGTATGCGAGGCTAGATTATTTTCTAGGGTTGAGGATGAATATAATCGATTGATTCTATTGCATGAATTCATGCCATTTGACTCTACCAATTTAGTGCTCTAACGTAAATTTTTTTTTATTTCTATTGGATGCCTATTTTTACTGATAAAAAAATAAGGTTGGATTCTCATTATTATTTGTGAATTCAGTTTATGGTTTGTTTAAAATAGATATAAACTGTGTTTTGATGGAAATATTGAGTGTTTTGACCTTGTACATATGTTTGGCTATGAAAGAATTAACAATTGGATTTTAAAAATGAATTGGACTTAATTGAATTTATTTTCCACATCTAATAGAGTCAAGAGACCAAATTAGTACGAGATGGAAAGTAAAGTTTCTTAGGCGTGAATATTAGGAAGGTGATATCAGATATATGACTCCATCACCCTAGTATTTTATTATTGATTATTTTATTAACGTATTTTTAGTTGATAAATATTTCCTTAGAATTTCTAAGCGAGATTAGGAATTAATTAGAATTAGTGAGTGAGTTACGTACGTTTTATCCGTCAAGTCCTTAAGGTTCAATCTCACACTTGCCTAAGGTATACTAAGTATTCGATTCGTGCACTTGCGAGTATATAAAACATTGACAACAAGTTTTCCTTCTACTAATTTAGATTGTTTCCTTCTACTAGTTTCTTTAAAAAAAAAATTTAAAAAAATAAAAATAAAAAAATAAAAATTGGAGTAGAGGAGTGCATGAGTATTGATTGGAAGCGTGGTGTTAAGAGATTGACTAGAATAGAGAACTTAGAACTCAATCATTTGTTTGTGGAAGAAACAATAGCTGAAGAACAAGAAGAAGCAAAAACTTTAAAAGATATTTTCTCTCATATCACTACTAACCCACCGTCATGCTTCATGTAATTGCCTCCTATAACCGCAAACCATTTCAAGTATAAACCGCAAGTGATGCAACTTCTTCTCAGTTTTCATGGAATCGATCAAGAAGATCCTTACCTCCATATTAAGAATTTTTTAGAAATCTGTGCCACTTTCAAATTCCAAATTTTTTTTTGATGAGTCAGTTCGCCTACGTTTATTTCCTTTCTCCTTGAAAGGAAAAACAAAGGCATGGCTTAACTCACTACTTTCTAGGTCCATCTTTGGTTGGTAGACTTTAGTTTCCAAATTTCTAACTAAATTTTTCCCTATGTCAAGACAAATGAACTTCGAAGGTAGATATCCAATTTTTGTCAAGAGGGTCATGAAAAATTATGTAAATCATGAGAAAGATTTAAGGACCTACTTTTGAGATATCCCTACCATGGTTTTGAGACATGGAGACTAGTCTAATATTTTTACAATGGGTTAACTCAAACCAACCAAAACATGATTGAATCCATGAATAGTGGCACTTTCCTTAGTCACACAGAAGAGGAAGCTTACAATTTCTAAGAGAATCTATTCAAGATCTTTTAGTAATGGGATTTCTCCTCTAATAGGAAATCGACATCCCAAGTCAAGAAAGAAGGCAAGAAAGAAGGCATATATGAGCTAACTGAAGACATAGAGACTAGAAGGCAGTTAGATTATCTCTCAAAGAGACTTGAAGTGTTAGCTTTACGGTTGGATAATAATTCGGTCAATCAAGTTCAAGCTTAAGGGTGCTCTGTGTGTTATAACCCTATGCATACATCGCAAACTTGCACTTCAATGGTAGGATTCTCCGAATTCATGCCACAACAAGTAAATGCGATGAATGATTACAAAAAGATATTTTGTAGCCCTTTCACAAAGACTTACAATCCAGGTTAGAGAAATTACCCAAATTTTTCATGGACACAAGCTCAACCAATGTCCAATATGGGTGCCCCATCAGATAATGTTCCACGACAGTAGCCACCTCCTGGTTTTTGTCCACCAATCAATTCTTATCCACCATTTCAATCTGCTCCACCTATTCAATCATCATATGTCACTCCACAATAATTCTCATCTTTGGAGGACACTCTAAAAAATTTCATTCAAGTGACCATCCAAAATAACCAGACTGTTGGAGTCTGCATGATTCGTTTATTTGATTTGATGATGAAAGATCTTAATGTATATTTGTATCAGTAAGTTTTGTAAAATCCTTCTAAATGATTCAATGTACAAGGACTTAGAGTTAACAGATCAAACTTGGTAGGTTGATCTCTTTGAGTTGAGATGAGGTATAATCAATAGGCTTAATATGTATGAAAAGTTAGTCTGACAAGTTGTAAGAGAAGATATGTTAGATCGCTGAATTAACTCTCCTATCGTAAGGCTTCGGACAGATCGTAAAGCTGATATATCTATCATAAAGTCTCAGACAAAGTGTAGAGTTGTTGCATCAATCGTAAAGTGAACAGAATCATAAAGCAAAGGCAAAGCTTAGCAGAGACTGAACGTAGAGTGCTTAGGAGAATCGCAAAGCACAACTCAAATGATAAAGCACCTTCAAGATCGTTCAGCTGAAGAAAGATTCGTAGAGTTCCAGACTTATCGTAAAGCCATCATCAGTTCGTAAGAATCAACACACTACGAATTTTCATGATCGTAGAGCAATCAACCTTGACAGACTGACATGGAAGCATTACTAGTTGAGAAATCTAGTACCTACACCAAACATCCTTGGGTAGAATCGAAGATCAAAGGATGTATCGAATAGCTAGTTTGTTGAAAATGACGGGTCAAAGTGGTAGGTGGAGTTGCAGATTGATGTGACAGGCTAAACAACAGAAAGCTGACACCTAAACTCAAAATGTCCATATCAAGTATCTTAGAATATCTGGAACATTAAATGCACCAACGGAAACATAACAACTGGAAAAAAAAATTCAGGCAGACTATAAAAGGCTACAGAGTTTCAAAACTTAAGTAACGAACAAGAAATCAAAAAGCCAAAACTCTGCCTAAGTTAAAGAACATGCTCTACGATCTGAACATCTGGTTCAAGCTGCCAAGCACTTGAGAAGAAAAGCTTAATGCCAACTTAGCAGCACCTTTCAACAACATTCACACAACTGTTCGTTCTGGTCTTAGTGACCACAAGGATTCCAAGTCTGCTGGGCTTGAAGAGTACTTAGTGTACTAAATTGTTCCAAGTCTGCGGGACTTGAAGAGGGAAAGAGTGTCTTTGTCTAAGTGACTAAATATCCAAGTCTGATGGGCTTGACGAGGGCAGGGGTGCCCTGATCAGAGTGATCGAATTCATCGTAAAATTCCAACTTGTTGAAGTAGAAGAGTGGAGTAAGAGTTGTTCAGTCTCCGAACCACTTTAAAATCTCCTTGTGTTATTTACTTTTCTGTCTTACATTTTATCTGCATTATTACTTGCGATTGAAATTCTAAACTAATTTGGGAACTGAGATTTATGAGTAATCTTTAAAGGGGGCAACCTTTTGAAAACATATTCTGTTGTGCTAAATCAATCTGATTAACAACTATTGGGTAATACCTTAATCAATAATCTTTTTTTTAAAAAGAAAAAAATAATAAGGATCTATTTAACCCCTCTTCTAGATCTTTAAGTGCCTCTAGAAAATAACAAGTTGTATCAGAGCAGGTTCTCACGAACATAAAGCTTACACTTTGAGTTGATCTATGGCACTAAACAAAACCAGTTCTGAGCTTGGTGGAGGAAATAAACCACCTCTTTTAAATAGAGAAAAGTTTGCTAACTGGAAAGTACGTATGCAGGCATATATGGACGCGATCAATGATGACTTATTTGATGTTGTCCTGAATGGTCCATATGTTCCTACCAAGCTGGCTCAAACAACTGATGATTCCAACAAAGTAGTTGTCAAACAACGGATAGAATGGACAAAGAATGAGAAGAAGTTAGTGCAGCTGGACAAGAGGGCTAAAAACATTCTGTTTATGGCTCTAGAAGACGAGTTATTTGAAAATGTTGTAAACTCTACCACTGCTAAAGAAGTCTGGGAAGCCCTACTAGTAATGCACAAGACACAAAAGAAGTCAGAGAGAACAAACAATCTCTCCTAACTCAACAATATAAAATATTTTCTCATATCCTTAGGGAAAACATTACTTCCACTTATGAATGTTTTAATGTTTTGCTTAAATCCTTGAGATCTTATGACAAAGTCTATCCCAACAAAGATCTGAACATAAAGTTCATGAGAGCTTTTCCAAGTAAATGGGACGCCAAAACCACTGCAATCAGAGAGTCAAAAAATCTACATGAAATGACTATGCAAAAGCTCTACGATAATCTTCTTACTTATGAGCTTGAGCTAAATCAAAGAGCTGAAACTCTCTCGAAAAATAAAAGAAAAGATAAATGAGTAGTACTCAAAGCTTCTAAAGCTGCTTCCAAAGTTCCAGCTGAAAATAATGAAGATGATGATCAAGAAGAAGCTGATGATGATGAAGATATAGTCTTACTTGCTCGAAGACTAAGGAAGTTCATGAAGAAAAGAAGTAGCTGGAGGTCAAGAAATAATTTCAACAATGGTAGCAGCAGCAAGGATCAAGACAAAGATCTTTGTTACAATTGTAAGAAACCTGACCATTTCATCGTAGAGTGCACCAAACCTCAGCGAGAAGATCTCAAGAAGGATAAGAAGAAGACCTATGGAAAGAAAAGAACACGAAGACTATAAAAAGTATAACAAGAAGGACAAAGGTTATGTAATTGAAGAATCATGGAGTAATTCCGAAGGTGGTTCTAGTTCAGACTCTAGCGATGATGAAGATCCTCAAATTGCAAATCTATGCCTAATGGCGATAGAAGAAGACTCCAGCACAACCACTGATCGTCGAGTGATCGACAACAGTGAGTATTTGACTTCAACTCTCCTGATATTAGTATGGATGATCTCAGATTAACTTTACATGATATAACATCTGAATTACATAAATATATGAAGTTAGTTGGGGTTCTATCAAAGGATCATTCTCTGCTTCAAAATGAAAAAGAGAAGGTGCACGAAGAGTTGGAAGCTACTCTACGAAACACTGCCCCTCTATCCAAGTTTGAGGCTGAGAATGAAAGCTTGAGAAAGATAGCTGAAAACTGTACTCTGAGAGAGTCCTCTCTTAATTCTAGAATAGAGGAATTAGAGAAGACAATCTCAATGTAGAATCGTTCTTCTTCATCAATAGATACACTGATCGCAAATCAGAGAGTTGTATCTGATAAACCAGGACTAGGATTTGGAAATTTATCGTATAACTCATATGTTAAAAAATCAGTGGATACTAGCAATGACCATGTCTCTTCTTTAACTAGAGGTATTATATTTGTAAAATCCAAAAAGGATTCTGAACCTATTATTCCAAGTTATCAAATCTTTGGTGATCAGATTGTTGTTCCAAAAAACAGCAGGTTACATGCTGGTCTAGGTTTTGTCAAACTGTAGAGTAAATCTAAGTCTACGATTTTACCACGAAGAGTCGTAGAGTCTGGCAAGTTTAACTCTATTAATCAACCTGGTATCAATTGTAGAGCTGGGTCTTACTTTATGAAATTTTAAAATCATAGAACAATACACAAACAAAAAAAGGATCAGTCATGGAAAAGGACATTTTATCCACACAAATTCCAAGTTAGAAGATATCCACACATACTCACACATACAACATATAAGATGTTTTGGCTGTTTTAAATATGGTCATAAAGATGCATATTAATTGTTATTACTTTCAGCACATTGCACATAAAGGACTCAAAATTAAACAAATTTGGGTCCCTGAGGGAACTAACATTGCAGGACCGAAATACATATGGGTACCAAAATAAATAATAATTATTCTTGCAGGTGTCAAGGAGACGTGAATCAATTTGGTATCTTGATAGCGGATGTTCTAGGCACATGACTGGCAACAAGGCTTTTCTGTCAAAATTTAAGGTTAAAGATGGTCCAGCTGTTATCTTTGGAGATAACAACTCTGGAAAAACCAGAGGCTACGGCTTAATTAGCAATGGAGTTGTCTCATTCAACAAAGTAGCCTATATTGATGGATTAAAGCACAACCTCCTGAGTATAAGTCAGCTGTGTGATAAAGGCCATTAAGTTATCATCCTCAACAATCAGTATCAAGTTTGAGATCTAGAAACCAACTCACTTAAGCTGACTGGAACCAGAGAAGGAAATGTATAGTGGTTAATCTCTTTGAACTAAGTTCTTCAGCATCAGCTTGCTTCTTCGCCAAAGCATCAGAAGATGTGAGCTAGTTATAACATAGGAGATTGTCTCACTTAAATTTCAAAAGTATGTCAAAACTCGTGTTAAAGGATCTAGTCAGAGGCATACCAAAGCTAAGCTTCGTCAAGGAAAGACCATGTAAAGCTTGTCAGTTAGGAAAGCAGACCGAGAACACATTCAAGAGCAAAGCAGTTAATTCAAATGAAAGGCCTCTACAACTTCTTCATATGGATCTTTTTGGGCCTATTCCAATTGCTAGTCTTGGAGGCAAGAGATACTCACTGGTTGTAGTGGATGACTACTCCGGGTTCACATGGGGATTCTTCATAAGCTCTAAAGACGAAACTAGCTCTCAGTTGATTAAATTCTTCAAGCTGATGATGAATGAAAAAGGCAAGAAGATAATAGCAATAAGGAGCGATTATGGAAGAGAATTTGACTATTCTGAAATAAATCAGTTCTGTGAAGATAATGGCATTATGCATAACTTCTCAACCGCAAGAACTCTACAACAAAATAGAGTGGCTGAAAGAAAGAACAGAACATTAATAGAAGCAAGAAGAACACTTCTTGCTGCAGCTCATCTTCTATAATACTTTTGGGCAGAAGCGGTTAATATTGCTTGTTATATTCATAATAGGTCCTTGATTCACTCTACGTTCAAGAAGACACACTACGAGTTGTGGAAAGGAAGAAAGTCGAACATAAGTTATTTTCGTGCTTTTAGTTGTTCGTGCTATATACTCAACAATGGCTAAAGATATTTAACTAAGTTTCAGCCAAAGTCAGATGAAGGAATCTTTCTTGGGTACTCTATGGAAAGTAAAGCTTATAGAGTGTCCAATAAGAACTCCTTGACAATAGAAGTCTCCATTCATGTCACCTTTGATGAGAATGATCAAGGCAAACTGGGAAAAGCAGCTCAATCAGAAGAAATCATAGATTTCGAACCTTAGATCGCTGAGCAAGAAAATCCTATGATCGTAGAAGCTGAAGTCGTAGAGCCAAACCCAACGATCGTAATGCCTGACCAGGAGATCGTAGAGTCTCCGGTTTCAAACATGGGAACTCTATGAATTAATGAAGACACAAAACAAGAACTAAATCTAGAAGATCTCAGACAACAAGGTACAAAGACAGATGTTCCCTCAGGTAGCAGATGGGCAAGAGATTACACTCAGAGTTTAATTATTGAAGATTCGAATGCCAGGGTTAGAACAAGGTCAGTTACACAAAATGAATGCTTCTATCTTAGTTTCCTCTCTCAATTAGAGCCTAAGAAGATTGAAGAAGCTCTGGAGGAATCAAGTTGGATTGAGGCTATGTAAGAAGAACTAAATCAGTTCAAAAGAAGCAAAGTTTGGAAACTAGTTCCAAGGCCAAGAAATCATCCAGTCATAGGCACCAAATGGGTCTCTAGAAACAAGATGGATGAGACTGGTGTGATTACAAGGAACAAGGCAAGGTTGGTTGCCATAGGTTACTCTCAAGAAGAAGGAATTGATTTTGATGAAACCTTTGCACCTATTGTCAGATTGGAAGCTATCAGGATGTTCCTAGCTTATGCTGCCCACATGAAGTTCAAAGTTTTCCAAATGGATGTAAAGAGTGCATTTCCGAATAGTGAACTTCAAGAAGAGATTTACGTTGAACAGCCTCCAGGTTTTGTCAACTCTACTCACTCTAATTATATCTATAAATTAGATAAAGCACTTTGTGGTTTAAAGCAAGCACATGGTATAAAACTCTCACTAATTATCCTGTTGAAAATGGATTTATTAAAGGTAGGGTAGACACAATTCTGTTTCTTAGGAAGCATAAGAGCAAGTTATTATTAGTACAAATCTATGTAGATGATATTATTTTTGTTTCCACTGATGAAAAATTATGTCAAAGATTTGCTAAGTTAATACAGAACAAGTTCAAAATGAGTATAATGGGTGAGCTAAACTATTTCCTTGGACTCCAAGTGAAACAGACTAATGAGGGAATCTTCATAAACCAAGCCAAGTATATCAAGGATTTGCTTAGAAATTCCAAATGGAGTTAGCTACTCCCATGAAAATTCCTATGGCCTCTGCAGCTAAACTAGACAAAGATGAAAATGGTAAGAGTATTGAGATTACTCAATATAGAGGTATGATTGCGTCTCTTCTATACCTGACTGCTAGTAGACCATATATTATGTTCTCTACCTGTATTTGTGCTAGATTTCAAGCTAATCCTAAGGAATCTCACCTGATAGCTATCAAAAGAAATTTTAGATATCTCAAGGTCACTCCATATTTGGGATTGTGGTATCCTGTTGTCAGATTTCACAATCAACAATTACGTGCAAGTATACATGATCAACAAGTAATAAAGTGATAAGATAAAGTGTCGAACCCACAGGGAATCTCTGTTCAATAATTTCCACCTAGTAGTACTATATCAATTCAATTTTATTTAAACAATCACAATTTGTAAAATGATTAAAACTAATTAAATTAAAACTAAGAATAAGAACTAACACAAAGGTTGAAATTCAGATTCTTAAAGGCTTAAGACTGCAATATCCCCAGTTATTCAATACAAACTAATTATCCAATTCATCCAATTATTAACTTCAATAGAGTTGTTAACAGAAATTCAATTGTATTCATAAGCCCTTTCCCAAGTGATCAAATAAAATTATCTAACCCAATTGATTCTACGATATTCCTATGCAAAACTAAAGGATTAAATTCATTAAACACCAATTCCCAATAGTTACATGCAGCGAAGAGATATCCCTATTCCACTACCAAAAAAATGGCCTTTTGTGATGACTCAATTCCATCATAGAAATTCAAAAAATCATTACAAAAGATTTTTGTGATGACTTTAGCCATTACGAAGGGCATCTTATATACCCCCATCATGAAAGCCTTTTTGTGATGGTTTTGACAATCATGCAACGCTTAATGCTTTTGTGATGATTAATACAATCACATTAACACGTAATCTATTGTGATTATCAAAGCCATCACAAAAAACACATGACTTTAGGGATCAAATGTAAGAACGTAAATCTCTTTTTACGGACAATTTATTTTAATATATTTACTATATCAAATGATACTTGTAAGATTCGAACCCTCCCCCCATCTGCAAACTAACTAACAAGTATTACCACTACACCAAAGCCCAAATTATGATTATAATTTTAAAACAAAATATAAAAGGAAACATATGTGAGTTAACTTATTAAACAAAATTAATCCCACATAAGATTTGGTGATTACAATGGCAGTCACAAATACTCTATAATGATGGTAAAATTAGTCATCACTAAGGGCCGTCATATATTTTTTTTTGTGATAGCTTGAAAATTCAATCACAAAATACCTTCTTTTTGTAATTGCAAATAAAGTCGTCATAAAAATCTATCTTTTTTAGTGATTGTTATGACCGTCATAAAATATTGTTTTGATTCTTTTTTCATTAAAATATTAGTGATAGCTTAAATGCAATCATGAAAAGGGTATATCTATAAGTAATGGCTTAGTGCGTCACAAAAAGAAAATTTATTTTGTGTGAAAAATTTGGAGATTGACATGGTCATCATGATGAAAAAATTAGCCATCACTAAGAGCCATCATATATATTACTATTTTGTGATTGCCTAAAAAGTCCATCACAAATTATTATCTTTTATGATTACTTTTAAAAACTGTCACAAAGTTCCGTCACGTATTCTTATTTTTCTAGTAGTGTTCTCTTCACAACCCCAATTATTCATCCCATGCAAATAACTAAGAATACATGCTATCACATTCAGATCTAACCCTAGATTTCATCTCCCGAATTCATCTAAAGTATCCCGCTAATTGATGATCAATCAATTACTCAATAAACACAAAATATGATAGACAACTCAATATCAGATAATAATTGGAATCAATTAGATAACTAATCCATAAACATAAAAGATTCAATTGTAGCCTTAATTGCAAATTTAGTTTATACTGAAAATAGAAATCATGAATCCCAAATAAGTCATCACAATTAAATTATAAATCTAAGATAGAGGATAAGAAAAACTCAGTAGAAGTTCTTCAATCTTCAATTCTCTAATATGAATTCCTTGCGATTCTTCTCTAGTTTCCAATCTCCCAATTCAGCTCTGTATCTCAATCCTTGCATATGACTGTAACTATGAATATGTATGCCTATGTATGCCTCTGTATCCCTATTTCCATCTCTCTCTATCTCTTTTATAGTTTCTGAATCAAATTAGTAGAAAGAATCCAATTCCAAATCAACTTCCCAAAAGAACTGCATTAAAATATTTTTTTCCTTCCGTGCATTCTCGCCCCGGCGAGAAATTTAAGCCTGAGATTCTCGCCTCGGTGAGAACTCTGATCCAGAATTTACAAAAATGCCATCAAGCTCCAATTTTCCTCTTCTGACCCTCTGAAGCCGTTTCCTACAAAACCAATAATCGAAATACATATAATAAACTAAAATAAGACTTGACAGTAAATCCATGTCTTATATTTAATTGGGACATTGTATGGTAGAAGGATTGAATTGTACAGTAACTATTCACTGAAAGGTTCTTTTGTGATTAATATTGAAATCTATATTATCTGGAAAGTCGTTGATCGCTAAGGGGGCTTACCCTTATTGTAGAATAAATATTATTTATTTAAATGAATTAAATAGTTTAATTTATTTATTTAAATAAAATTAGAATTGTTCTAATTGATTTATTCACAACCGGTTTAATATGCAGAACTTAAAGGGTCACACCGCAAAAGAAAAAATATTTATTTAAGAAGTAAATGGCATAATTGTAATAATAAGTTAAGTGTATTTAATTTAATCTATGGAGATAGAATAAATTAAATAGCTTAATATTTATTATTTAATATTTTGGAAATATTAAATATAAATTAATAAGAGGAGTCTTATTATTATTATTACTATTACTATTATTTAATTTCTAATAGGGATTGAGAATTAATTAATAGAAGTACTCTCTCATGAATTCCTAATTGGATTAGGAGCATAATTAATTAAAGGAGTTTAATTATAATTGAAACCTTAATCCTAAATAGTTTAGGGAAGGGTTATTCTTACATCTATAAATAAGAGGAGTCTTATCATAGATTAGGGTTACACACTCTTGTATTAGATTGAGGAGAGTACTTGAAATTTCTATAGACATAAAAACTAGGGTTTTGCCAATACCCAACTTCTTGAATACCTATTCTTCCTTGGTGGATCACATCTAGAGGCCAAACACTTGGGTGGCTAACGTTGATCAAAGGAAGGAATCTCATCCGTGAAATTCAAGGAGAGCGCGAAGGAAATTGGAGGTGAACTTGTACCCGAGGAAGCACGGTTCTACGAGGGTATAATTTCTTAATCTCTATCTCTTTCGTTAATTGATAATTGAACACAAGGAAAGATCATGGTAATGGTTTGTATGAAAATTTTAAAATCCGTTATATCACGCTTCCGCCCAATTTATGTAATTTGATTGCGCCGATCCTAGTTCTATTTGGAGCGCGGCCGCGCCGGTGTGCAGACTTTGAATTTTTTTTTGTTTTCTCAATTAACATAAATGGTTTATTTAATTAATAAAAGTTTAAAATAAAGATGTTTATTTTATCTGGAATACGATTTCAGATTGCTAAAATTAAAGGAGTTTAATTTGAATTTGGTTTTTGATTAAAATAAAAGAGTTTATTTTGTTTCAAAACTAAATATTAGCAAAACTTTTGCCCATTAATTGATATCAATGCATATATGGAATTGTTTTATTATTCATGGGATGAATAATATTTATTGATACATATAGAGATATGTATGATAATAAATAGGGATTGATTATGGACTATTGACCAATGTGTGATTGAATTTATTTTAGAGGATGCTTGAATGTATGGGTTTTTATAAATGGGGTCTGCGTACCTCGTCTTCTCTAATTTTTTCTTAATGTAAATTCTATCTCCCTCCTATGTACTTCCCCTTGACTGCTGATCAAGGTTTCTATTTATTATAAATAGTTTTTGTAATAGGACTAGTTAGAATTAATTTTGAAGAATTGGAGACAAAGGAGCAAGGAGCACTTGAATACCCGTTTGTAATGGAGCCCGGGTTTAAATGTAATAGTTATAGTATTCTATATGTGCATACTTACTATATATATATATATATATATATATATATATATATATATAATCCAACATGCTTCGCATGTTAAATAATATGACGCGTATTTTATATATATATGTGCATACGTGCTAAACAAGATGAGACTAATAATAAACCCCTCAAAGAAATTATATTAAGTCCTAAGCGTTCAAAGATATTAGGAATATCGAACGTCGCCTTCTAGCATGGTAAAACAATAGAGTATTAAATATTTAATATGAGTTTGTTGTGCACACACAAGGCGAGTATTAAATATTTAAGATGTTGTTTTATCACATTTGATGCTGATAAATAGACTGAACGATGCTGTTTTGTTGTGTCGCCACAAGGACAGTGTTTTTCTTTCGAATATATGGAAGTGCTAGGTTGGACTTAACTTAGATTATTTTAGTTCGGATGTGCACACACTTGACCATTATAATCTAAGAGACAAAATACAAGGAGTTACATAGTGATGTAATTGACAAAAGTTGTCTACCTATTTATTTATATATAGTTTGTTGTGCACACATAAGGCTATATACATTTGAAATGAGATCCTTAATCTCACTAGCAAATCTTTAATTAGATCTGCCGAACTATATAATGAGGGTAATATAGTTTGATGAAAATAGTGGGAGATACCAATTTAAAATAAATACCTAATTTATTTTGGTAATTAATTAAATGAATGTATGCTAAAATGTTATATATTTTCACATGCAGAATTTAAAAATGTCAAACTCACTATCACTGCGTAGCATACTTGATGCTAACAAACTGACCGGACCGACTACACGGGCTGGTTAAGGAATCTGAGAATTGTTCTCACTGCTGAAAAGATTTTCTATGTCCTAAATTCGCCAATCACTGCAAATGTTGCAGAAACAATCTCTGAGGAAGAGATTGCTACTTTCAGAAAGTGGCAAGATGATGCAATCTTGGCTCAATGCATCATGCTCGCATCCATGAGTAACGAGCTTCAACGTCAGTATGAAACTATGGATGCTCCTACTATATTGCTGCACCTCAAAGAGTTGTATGGTGAGCAAAGTAGGACTACTATGTATCAGATATCTAAGGAGCTCTTCCAATCTCGTATGACCGAGGGCACTGCTGTTGAGACTCATGTCCTTAAGATGATCAATCTGATTAAACAACTTGGACAGATTGGGTTCGTGATGGATGGGGAGTTAAGTCAAGATTTAATCTTGCAATCACTCTCGGACACCTTCTCACAATTTGTTGTGAATTTTCACACGAATAAGTTGGACGTAACCTTGCCTGAGTTACTTAACATGTTGAAAACTGCTGAAGGTCACTTCTCATCCAACAAGAACCAAGTCTTACTAGTGGATGATTCTTCCAAGAAAAGGAAGAGGCCCAAGGTATCTTCTGAAAAGAAGAAAAACAAGAAGGCTAAGGGCAAGACGAAGAGAAAGGATAAAAAGAAACCTGATCCAGATAGCAAAGGAATTTACTACCATTGCAATAAGCCGGGACACTGGAAGAAGAACTGCAAGGAGTATCTTGCGGACCAAAAGAAGCTTGGAGAAGCTTCGACTTCTGATCTAGGTTTGTTCATGATTGAAATTAATTTTTCTCAAAGTCAAAATTCTACTTGGGTATTGGATACCGGCTGTAGTTCTCACATATGTAATAATATGTAGGGACTAAGCAAAAGTAGAAAACTGAACAAGGATGACGTCGTCCTACGAGTGGGAAATGGAGCAAAGGTTGCTGCATTAGCTGTAGGGACTTATTGTTTAGCACTGCCTTCAGGCAAGTTCATTAGTTTAAATAATTGTTATTATGTTTCGACACTCATTACAAACATTATTTCAATTTCTGTATTGGATATGGATGGTTTTGATATTATAATAAAGAACAACAATTGTTCTATTTATAATAAAAATGTTTTATATGGTGTTGGGAACCTACTGAATGGACTTTACATACTTGACTTGCATGAAAATATACTTCAAATTGAACAAACTAAGAAAAGAAAAAGAGATGATGTTAATTATACCTTTATGTGGCACTGTAGACTCGGACATATTAATGAAACAAGATTATCCAAGTTGCATAAAGATGGGCTTTTAGAGCTATCTGATTACGAATCATATCCAACTTGTGAATCTTGTCTCATGGGTAAAATGACTAAATCTCCTTTTACTGGAAAAGGAGAAAGAGTTACAGAGTTGTTAACGTTGGTACACACAGATGTATGTGGACCTATGACAACGAATGCACGAGGAGGGTATTCTTATTTTATTACTTTCACTGATAATCAATCTAGATTTGGATATGTGTATTTAATGAAATACAAATCTGAATCGTTTGAAAAGTTCAAAGAATTCAGAAGTGAAGTAGAGAAGCAAACTGGTAAGAGTATTAAGATTCTTCGATCGGATCGAGGAGGGGAATACCTAACTAATGAGTTTCTCAATTGTCTCAAAGAAAATGGTATAATCTCACAATGGACTCCACCAGGGACACCACAGTTGAATGGTGTATCTGAAAGGAGAAATCGAACATTGTTGGACATGGTTCATTCCATGATGAGTTTTACCGACCTTCCTGTATCCTTCTAGGGCCATGCCCTAGAATCGGCTGCATACCTACTTAACAAGGTACCTACCAAATCCGTCTCAAAGACCCCATATGAGATATGGACAGGGAGGAAACCAAATCTTAAGCATGTTAAGACTTGGGGTTGTCCAGCTTATGTCAAAAGGTTTGCGCATGATAAGCTGAAGACTAGATCTGACAAATGTAGATTCGTGGGATACCCTAAAGAAACGTCAGGGTATTATTTCTATCATCCTACTGATCAAAAGGTGTTTGTTGCGAAATACGCTGTCTTCTTGGAAAAGGAGTTTATCCTTGAAGGGGTCAGTGGGAGTAAGATATATCTTGAAGAAGTTCAAGAACCACAAAATACTCCGGATCAAAGTCAGGTACCTAACCAAGTAGAAGAACCTACTATACCACAACCTATTCATAAATCTGGAAGAGTACCGAAGATACCTGAAAGGTATGGATTCATCATAGAGGATGATGATGAGGTACGCATCATAAATGATGATGATCCATTGACTTACGAAGAGGCTATGAGTAGTAAAGACTCGGAGAAATGGCTAGAAGCCATGAAATCCGAGATGGACTTCATGTATGAAAATCAAGTATGGACTTTGGTTTCACCACCTGAGGGCATTAAGCCTATTGGGTGTAAATGGGTCTTTAAGAGAAAGATTGGAGCGGATGGCAAGGTAGAGACCTATAAGGGTCGACTGGTTGCAAAAGGTTTCAAACAAAGACAAGGTGTTGACTATGATGAAACATTCTCACCAGTAGCTATGCTCAAGTCCATTCGGATTTTGCTTGCAATTGCAGCTTATTATGACTACGAGATCTGGCAAATGGACGTGAAAACTGCCTTCCTCAATGGAGAGCTTGAGGAGAATGTATATATGATACAGCCAGAGGGTTTTGTTTTAACGGTTGGAACAAACCAAGTCTATAAGCTACAACACAACGATCCATTTATGGATTGAAGCAAGCTTCTCGAAGATGGAACATCCGTTTTGATGAGATAATCAAAAGGTTTGATTTTATCAACAATGAGGATGAACTTTGTGTGTACAAGAAGGTTAGTGGGAGCGCTGTTTCATTGCTTGTATTATATGTTGATGATATATTACTGATAGGGAATGATGTTCCTATGCTACAGTCGATCAAAATTTGGTTATCTAAACACTTCTCCATGAAGGACTTGGGTGAGACATCCTATATTTTGGGGATAAAGATCTATAGAGATAGATCTAAAAGGATGCTGGGCTTGACCCAAAGAAAGTACATTGACTCTATGCTAAAGAAGTTTAGCATGGAAGATTCCAAGAGAGGTCTCATGCCGATGAGCCATGGAATACATCTCTCCAAGAAACAGGCCCCAAAGACACTTGAGGAGAGAGACCGTATGAGTAGGATTTCTTATGCTTCCGCAATAGGATCTATCATGTACGGTATGATATGTACTAGACCAGATGTCGCTCATGCACTTAGCGTAACAAGCAGATATCAGTCGAATCCAGGAGAAGAGCATTGAAAGGCAGTGAAAAATATCCTAAAGTACTTGAGAAGAACTAAGGATGTATTTCTTGTCTACGGTGGGTCTGAATTAAACTAGAAGGCTATACAGACTCAAGTTTTTAAACACCAAGATGACAGTAAATCTGTTTCAGGGTATGTGTTTACCTTAAACGGTGGCGGGGTGAGTTGGAAGAGTTCCAAGCAGCAAACAGTTATTGATTCAGTGACAGAGGCAAAGTACATAGCTGCAAGTGAAGCTACAAAGGAAGCTGTTTGGAAGAAAAAGTTCATAACTGAACTTGGAGTGGTTCCTAGCATTAGAGGAGCCGTACCTTTATTCTGTGACAACAACGGAGCTGTTGCGCAGGATAAGGAACCCAGGTCTCATCAGAAATCCAAACACGTGTTGCGGCGGTTTCATTTGATTAGAGAGATCATTGAAAGAGGAGATGTCACCCTGGAGCGTGTGGACTCTCAAGACAACATTGCAGATCCATTTACTAAAGCTTTAACTCAACAACAGTTTGATCGTCACTTAGAGAAGATGGGTATTAGATACCATGGCGATTGGCTTTAATGCAAGTGGGAGATTGAAAGTATTATGCACAGAAGCCAATCATATTTGATATGATGTAGCATATACTTTGTAATCTTATTCATTTATTAATAAAAGAATTGATTTTCTTAAAAGACATTTTATATTATCTACATAGTGCTATTTTATTAAATGTGATAAACCCATAGTTTTGAGCAATGCTTTTAGAATCATGATGGTGATCATGCTAATGAGATTTAAATTCTAGATAGCTCACAAACTAAAATTGTTCCTAATCGTTGGATTACTAAAAAGGGAATTAGTGAATCCGGATAGATTAGTACATACGTTGCTTGCTCTTAGAAAGAGGATGACTGATCTCATAATCATTTGTGTGGAGACACTAAAGCAAGTATGTAGGTGCTTATTGGAGAATAAGCACCTACATACTTGAGATCATCATAGTATCTTGTGTGTGATAAGTTATACTTTGACATATTCCTTAAGACCTTTGGGGTATATCAAAGGGTATGATTGGGTATAATAAGTTGTACATGGAGATAGGTGAATGATCAACAAAGAATCTACCACGTCTAGTAAAAGATGTGAATGTCCTATGTGATTCGATAAATGACAACTCAGTAGTCCTTGGCCAAGGCAGAATGAAATTAGAAAGGAGTTTCTAATTTGCATTATTTAGAGTTGTGCATTTGGGAATCGAAATACATATAATTAAATAAAATAAGACTTGACAGTAAATCCATGTCTTATATTTAATTGGGACATTGTATTGTAGAAGGATTGAATTGTACGGTAACTATTCACTGAAAGGTTCTTTTGTGATTAATGTTAAAATCTATATTATCTGGAAAGTCGTTGATCGCTAAGGGGGCTTACCCTTATTGTAGAATAAATATTATTTATTTAAATGAATTAAATAGTTTAATTTATTTATTTAAATAAAATTAGAATTGTTCTAATTGATTTATTCACAACCGGTTTAATATGGAGAACTTAAATGGTCACACCGCAAAAGGAAAAATATTTATTTAATAAGTAAATGGCATAATCATAATAAAAGTATTTTTTATTGTAGAGCCAGGGTTTTAGGCCCTGCTCAATCCTCCTTGTTATTCTATCTTCAGTGTCCACTTGATATGGAGCAAACCTAGCTAGTTCATTAAACTTGGTTGCGCATTGGGACATTGACATGTCCCCTTGCTTCAATTCTAGAAATCGTACTTCCATACGGCTCTACATACTGCTAGGGAAATAATTCTTAAAAAATAATTCCTTGAATCTTTCCCAGGCAACTACTCCCTCTCCGGCTCTATTCTGGTTGGCTTCCCACCAGAAATTGGCCTCACCCTTCAACATATAGGTAACAAAAGCAATCTTTTGTCCCTCTCCGACTTTGACAATAATAAATGCCTTCTCTATTTCTTTGATCCATGATTGAGCGTCTATAGGCTCAGTGGTCCCCCTAAATTCAGGCGATTCGGCACTCTTAAATCCTTAAAACTGGCTACGTGCACAGCTGGAGGATTCTCGCTTACTCCGACAGGGTTTCTATTAAAAGCCCATATTAATAAATCTACGAGTTGCTGCATAGGGTTTACTGGTTCCCTATTCTCAAGTTCCCTAGTTTTAGGTTCTCTATCCCCGGGTTCCCTATTCTCATTCTCATTTTGTGATTCTTCATTTACTATTCTCTATGTTCTCGGTCTTCCTCTTCCCCTCCATCTTGGCAGCATTTTTCTGTTAATACAATATTTATTGCTATTAATATTTCATTCTTTATCTTACAAAATTTTTAATTAATGCAAACACATATTCAACTCAAAGCACATTTAATAATTATTATTATATTAATATACTTCTCTTACTACATTACACTTCATCATATAGGGACCGCTATATACCTTACCTATCCCTCTATTTCATACAAAAGGATGGAATTTATACAACTACTCCACAACTTATAATAAAGTTGAGATTTACAAAAGATATCTCGCTATTTATACAAAAGCTGGGTTTAACACACTACACACATATGTATATACACACATATACATATACATTATCTATGATACATCATTCATAAAATATTATACTATTACAAAAGATCCTATTCCTAGGATTTTATCCTACTTCGTTCCACTTCCTTCACTTGTCCTCTTCATCGGATAATTCCTGGCTAGATGGTCCAATAATCCACAATTATAACATCCATCATTTCTAAGATTGGGGCAATAAGAAGAAATATATCCCCCTTTCCCACACTTATAGCATATATTCTACCCTTTTCAACGTACACCTTTATGCATTTTCCCACAGCTCGTACACTCATCTTTTTGAAGTTGTCTTGGTTATTTCCAGAAGTTCTTGGATCTCTGTCGCTCAATTTCCTTTTCCCTTTATCCCTTGGAACTCCAGACAGTATGTGGCATTCAACTCCCATTTTGTTAATATAGATCTTCCGCTTATTCTGCGCTTCTATCATTTTAATTAATGACTTCTTCAAATAATTGTTTAACAGTCTTTCTATTTCCCATAATTTTTCCAAAGCTTCCACCTTATTCTCCAGTCTGCACTTCCTTGGTGCCTGATCAGCTCCAACTTCTATGTCTAAATCACTATCTATCTGCACCACCATCTCTGGTCCTGGTACTACGTTCTCCAAGATGATCACCTCATCAGGGTCGTTCTCGATGTGAGCCTCTACTTCAGCTATTGGCTTGGGTGAAATAATATAGTTTTCATTTATGACAAGTCTCCTAATTCCTTTTCGCCTGGCATCTACACATAAATTATTCCTTGATTAGAACATAATACACATTATATACACATAACAAGCAATAGTTTTATTTAAGTTACTTTTATTTCATTTTACAATGAATTTCTTACATTCATCTCCTTTAAACTCTATTTGAGTTATTTATTTTACCAACGCTTCTACCTAGCCTAGGTTATAGCCTAAGGTGTTCCCACCTAAGTTTTCTAACCTACAACTTTGATACCAACCTGTGACTCGTTTTCATAAATGGACAACACCTCATACTAATACCTATCAACTTGCCATCGTTATTTTTGGCACCCCCTACGGAAAGTCTGGATTTGGTGCATCCCCTTTATGGGAGTCACCAGCAAAAGGCTCGGGGCTCTTTCTTTATGGCTTTGATACCAACCTGTGATGCCCCCAAATCCGGGTCTACTTTCAAATCCAGGTCCGGTGCTTCACGGTACTACCCATTCAATAAAATCTTAAAGATAGAATATAATTATAAAATTATTACAAACCATCATGCTCTAAATCCCAGGTTCTCAGACCTTAAAATCTTCATACTTGGTGATATGTAAATAATATTACAAATAATACTAATTATTACAAGTAACGTTACAACAATACTCATTTGCCTACCCCTTTCCTTTGTCCTTACCGGGACTTCGATACGTTTGGGCTTCACTGAAAATATTAAATTTAAAGCAAGAATGAGCTATAAAGCTCAACAAGTACAAACTAGTTAAACGAACAACAAAAATTAAGAATCAAAGCTTCATTTATACAATGCTTCTACAACTGAACAATAGCTGTGAAGAGACAAAGAATCGATTTGAATAATAAGATCTATTATTTTAAATTTTTGAAATAATATACTGACTACATATGCTGAGTGGTCAAAAGACTGTGAACATTTTTATTTTTGTAAAGGTTTTGTAGTAATTCAACAAGGAACCGTCTGACTTACGGGCACGTTGGGTGATCAGCCCTTTGTACCCTGCGTTGATTTGTATAAGTCTATAATTTACACAATATATAAATATTGATTAAATTTGAATATTTAAACATCTCAAGGCATTCACAAAAACGAAGTTGAATGAATGTAAAAACTTGCACACGATGATCAATGTACAAGATTAGAATGCTTGCAAAAATATAGACAACTTGTACAATATAAAACATTGCACAGGTTAAGAAACTGGCATTTAATACGAACTTCAAATGAAAGCTAGGAAACTTGCTCGATAAAATTTGAGTAAGTTTCGAAAACTTGCCTGATGCATTATTTATTAATTACTCTAAAAACGTTCTTCAAATGTCCTACACATTTAATTTAATAATAATATACCAATTAGTCACAAAAAGACTTTAAATATTGATTTTCTTACATTATTAATCATTTCATGTTGTTCGCATTTTTATAAATTAATTAGTGCGACAAAATATTTTTATGGCATCACAACGTTTGAGAACGCCATGACCTACTTAACGACTCCGTATAAAGGGCTATATTAATTATTAAACATTTTATAATATTTATTCTTTATTATAAATTTAATCTTATTATTAGTATTATTATTATTTATAAGTTGGAATATTTTAGAATAATGTCAAAAATATTGCATGTCGTTGCGCGGTACACTCATGGCACGCTCGACAAGCACGACGCTGTTTGGCGTCGCCCGACACACCCTAACGTGCATCACATCTCTCGGCATTGTACGGCGTTGCACTGTGTTCGAAAACAGCTCGCAACACGCCCGTGCGGAACCGCACGCTCAGACAGCCCAGCAGCCCAAGCAGTGAGGCCCCGATGCCCAGCAGCGAACGCACAGCGGGACAACCGTTCACCCAGCTGCGCCCGCCAGCACCCAGCACGCCCAACACGCCCCTCAGTGCCTAGCGCGCCGCACGCCCGCGCCCAGCACATCCGCTCGCGCGGCCAGGCCTGCCTGCCCAGGCAGGCTTCCTGCTTTGGCAGACTTGACCCCCTTCCTTCCGAATCTTATAACTTGCTCATTTTAAATCAGAATTTAGTCATTCTTATGTCTACGACTTCGTTATTAAACCAACTATAAGACCCCCTGAAAATAATAATTTTTCCACAAATTAACCAAAACAAATTTTTGACCAAAATGGACAGAACTTAACTTAAGGTTTTTTTATCTTTCTTACTAGTTTCCAAAAAAATGGCCATGACTTCGTTACATAACTTTTTTTCTCCATTCCAATTGGGTGATGTTCGTAACTCCTAGGAGCATGATATAACACCCTAGAACTAAATTTTTGGATTTGGAAAGTCCCACAAAATAGTCCACTATATAATAAAATTCATCCTTTATGCTAGGGTTTTGTAATTTTTATTGTTGATTCCACTTTCACGACATTTACCGGTAAGTATTCATAAAATTTATCCCATAGATATTTTCCTTATCACTCCATGATCCTTCTATGATCAATAACTCAACAACCACTTCATTATCATGTTAAAAAGCTTTTTAAAATTATAAAAATTATATATAAAAAAAAGAAGAAGATGAAGAACTTAGGTTATTACCCTTGTACTTCCTCTTGATCTTAACTCTATCATTGATTTTTGCTTCTCGATGCTCGATAATCAAAGACAATGATCTTGATCTTCCTTCTTGATTGTTATCTCCCACTTTCAATTGATTTTCTCTCTTTCTCTCTTTGATTAGCTCTCTCTTTTCTCTCTAGTTTTTCTCTCTTATCTATTTGGTAAAGTGAAAGTGAAATGGCTAAGTTCTATTAACCTAGCCAAATATTCCACCAACTAACCTAACCATCCACACTAGCTAACTAACTTAAGCAAGGTTAAGGAACCTAATAATGGCCTAAGGCCTTGTTTGGATAACATGCAAAAATAAAGGGAAAACATGCATTAAAAGAATGTTCCCCCATAACCAAAACTTACTAAAAATAGCAAGTTCCCTTCCAAGTTTGTCTCCTCCACCCCAATCTTGCTTTTCCAAGTTCAATGCACCACATGCTCATTTACCACAAGGTGACACATGGCAATTAACTCCCCCACAAGGTGACACTTGCCCTCTTCCTTTCTTAAGCCCTAAGTCTTAGGTTTTAACCCTAGCCACTAAGCCATAGCTCAACCCTAAGCCAAGTCATCCGAACCTTAGGCTCAACCCTAGGTAAGTCATTTTAAAAACCCTAGCCAAGTCATTTTAAAACCCTAGGTTTAATTAGCTTAGTTAGGACCAAACTAATTTTATTTCTAGTTTCTTTGTAGTTAGGGTTTCCTAACTAATTCGATTAGTCAAACTGAAAAATTTTCTTACAGAAATTTTTTATTAGAGATTATATCTCACATTCCCGAATAAACGCTATGCCGTAATTCGAAATTTAAAAAACACGAAAAAAGCTTTTATCGTGAATAGTGTTTTTACGCCTTTTTTTGATAAAAATATTTTTATTAGAATTTTTATCTCCCATTGTCAAATAATTAGTATGACATCACTCGAAAAATCGAAAAACGAAATAACGAGCCTGTCGTGCAATGAATAGTATTTTTATGGATAGTGATGTAGAAGTTTCTTAGAAAATATTTTATTTCGTCTAAAATTTCCAACACGTATTCATAATCACAGAACACGTACACTAGGTCAATAATTGACCTTTAAACACATAATACACAATTCATTTCATTATAATATTTATTAATATTTAATAAAAATTAAAAAATCCTAATTACAAGGATAAGCTATATTCTTGATCGGTACAAGGATGATAGTTTTGGTTATGCATTAAGACTTATTATTTTATGATCTAAGTGGTGTTATGTATTAGTAATGGTTTTCGAGACTTGGGACGAGAATATTTATATTATATCAATGAAAATATTTCTATTATTCCGCTGTGAGTTGTTTATAGTATGATATATGAGCAGAATTATAAAGCACCAGATTCGAGGTACATATATTTGAATTTGGGGGCGTTACAGGTTCGTATCAAAGTTATAGGTTATAAACCTTAGGAAAGAGAATCCTTAGGCTATAACTTTCGAGGATGTAGGGGGAATAAGAGAAGACCAGACTCATGCAGAGTTTTATTAGATGATCTTAAGTGGATTTTTCATAGAGAGTCAATAAGGTCGTGAAATATATTTTCATTGCATACAATGAATTTATATTTTGTTTGGAAATACTGATAGGGTTCATTTTGTGTTGTGGTTGTAGGAAGCCAGAGATGGGTGAGCCGAGTAAAGTCATGGAAAAGGAGCCGCGTGATGCCCACGTCGTGTCCGAAATACCCCTAGTAGTCGAGCCTATTACGGCAGTAGCCCTAGCCAGGGAGGAGATGGAGTCATAGACGGAGTCTGAGCAGGAATTCGCGGTGGGAGGTTTCTTTCAGAATTGGGCATGTCTAAGTAACTAAGTAACTTAGAACTCAAAAATGAAGAATAAGATACAAGAGTTGGAGGCAAAAGTTCGAGACCTTCAGATCAGTAACCGGTCGATGTAGACATTTTGGATGGAAGAATTTAAAAAGCGATTAAGGTCTGAAGATCAAATGGAGGCCCTATGGGAAAAGTTAAGGAAGAAGGAAGGATAATTAGGCAGTTTACTGGAATAGTGCCGCGAATGATGTGATATATTTAGGTATGTGGGATATCTGCTGTAAATCCCAATTTTGGGGATAATGTGGGATGTATCTTTATAACCCCAACTTTAGTAGTACCAGAGAGGGGTATGTAATGAAAATAGCAGAATGTTATATGATGTAATATGCTCTAATGTGACGTATTTTAATATAATATATTTATTAAATATGCTTGTGATGACCAGATTTTGTTAAGGGTAATAATGGGAGCATAGGATGGTTATAATACTACCGTAGAATGAACGATTATCAAAAGATTAAATAGGATATATAGATGGTGTGACGCCCCCAAATTCAGGTTCCAATACCTCGAATTTGGTGCTCACGATAAAATGCATCCATACACCTCTAAACAACATAAATCAACTAATGCGGAATAAAATAAACATATGTTGTTCATTACAAAAGGTTCACTACGGTCCCAAGGTCTAAAACCTTAAATGAAATACATCGCAGAATACCATAATAATACAAAATGATTCCACGAATTACATAACAGGATAGTACATATAACTATTCCTTAAGCTTTCCCTTGCCTTTGTCCGCTTTGGAACTCCCTGGCTTAGCTGCAATAGGTTCATGATATAGCAAGAGTGAGCAACTACTTTGCTCAGCAAGTTTAAAAGCAAGAATTAAAATATATCATGAATGAATAAGAATAATAATTGCATAGATCAACAATTTATGAATATTGATAAATTCGCTAAAATGACATAATCAAAGTCCAAATGAAACAATAAATAATGATTATTTACTGCTGAGTGGTCCAACCGACCATGAACTTTTGGCCAAAGAGTCAATCATTCAACTAACTCTTTTAAAACCTGGCCCCGTCAGTTGTACTCGAGGGGATCAACCTCTTGTACTGTTTGGTTTGTATATAACGCGAGCATGCAATCAAATTACATAAATAGAGCGGAAGCGCGATAAATTGGATTTTAAAATTTTTATACAAACCATCACCAAGATCTATCCTTATGCTCAATTAACGATATAAACGAAAGAGAAAGAGAATAAGAATTATACCCTCGTAGAACAAAGCTTCCTCGGGTACAAGTTTAACTCCTAGTCCTTCGTGTTCTCCTCGAATGCTACGGTGTGATTCCTTCCTTTGATCAACGTTAGCCACCCAAGTGTTTGGCCTCTAGAGGTGATCCACCAAGGAAGAACAAGTATTCAAGAATTTGGGTATTTGGCAAAACCCTAGTTTCTATCTCTATAGAAATTGTAAGTACTCTCCACAATCTAATGCAAGAGTGTGTAACCCTAATCTATGATAAGCCCCCTCTTATTTATAGATGTAGGAATAACCCTTCCCTAAACTATTTAGGATTAGGGTTTGTATTATAATTAAACTCCTTTAATTAATAATGCTCCTAATCCAATTAGGAATTCATGGAAGAGTACTTCTATTAATTAATTCTCAATCCCTATTAGGAATTAAATAATAGTAAAAGTAATAATAATAATAATAATAAGACTCCTCTTATTAATTTATATTTAATATTTCCAAAATATTAAATAATAAATATTAAGCTATTTAATTTATTCTATCTCTATAGACTAAACTAAATACACTTAACTTATTATTACAATTATGTCATTTACTTCTTAAATAAATATTTTCCTTTTGCGGTGTGACCCTTTAGGTTCTCCATATTAAACCGGTTGTGAATAAATCAATTAGAACAATTCTAATCTTATTTAAATAAATAAATTAAGCTATTTAATTCATTTAAATAACTAATATTTATTCTACAATAAGGGTAAGCCCCCTTAGCGATCAACGACTTTCCAGATAATATAGATTTCAACATTAATCACAAAAGAACCTTTGAGTAAATAGTTACCGCACAATTCAATCCTTCTACCATACAATGTCCCAATTAAATATAAGACATGGATTTACTCTCAAGTCTTATTTTATTTAATTATATGTATTTCGATTCCCAAATGCACAACTCTGATTAATGCAAATTAGAAACTCCTTTCTAATTTCATTCTGCCTTGGCCAAGGACTACTGAGTTGTCATTTATCGAATCACATAGGACATTCACATCTTTTACTAGACGTGGTAGATTCTTTGTTGATCATTCACCTATCTCCATGTACAACTTATTATACCCAATCATACCCTTTGATATACCCTAAAGGTCTTAAGGGACATGTCAAAGTATAACTCATCATACACAAAATATTATGATGATCTCAAGTCCAAGGATCACTTGTACTACTATCACTAGAGGAATTCCTATTGACAGGCGAGTAAAACTCCATTAGGTATTCCTTAGCGAGCCACGTTCAGTGAACTTATTCTCTAATAAGCACCTACATACTTGCTTTAGTGTCTCCACACAAATGATTATGAGATCAATCATCCTCTTCCTAAGAGCAAGCAACGTATGTACTAATCTATCCGGATTCACTAATCCCAATTTAGTAATCCAACGATTAGGAACAATTTTAGTTTGTGAGCTATCTTGAATTGAGATCTCATTAGCATGATCACCATCATGGTTCTAAAAGCATTGCTCAAAACTATGGGTTTATAACATTTAATATAACAACACTATGTAGATAATGTAAAATGCCTTTTAAGAAAATCAATTCTTTTATTAATAAATGAATAAGATTACAAAGTATATGCTACATCATATCAAATATGATTGGCTTGTGTGCATACTACTATCATGTACACCATGTATATGCATAACATTTAACTCTGACTGCATCGAATAACCTACACATTATAATCCCCTAATAAGCGTTACTCTCTCTGTCCAAGAATTCGTACCAACTACTGGTCTGGATAGCTTTTAAAATAATAATCTGTACATGTCTAGCCGAAACAAATGGAGTAGACTATTCCCTTAAACAGTTCATAAATGAAGAATTTATGTTACACAGTCCAACAACATATTTCGAATTCAAATGAACAATGTGCGAATATCAATAATTATCCTTAATGCGGAGTAATCAACAACAATTAAACCGCTAACCGTAATTGAAATATGATAACTCGAGTTGAGTTAGGAAACATGCAATAATATAGAATGATTGCTCAATTAATAAACAACTCGCACAACAATAAAAGTTGTACGGGTTAGGAAACTTGCCCAACACAAGGGTTAGACAAGGGTTAGAGAACTTGCCTGATGCGCTACTACAATATTATAACACACGCTCCTTAATATCCTACACAATTAAGTACATATTTATATAACAATTAGTCGCATACCAAATAATGGTTCAAAACGGACGCTGCATCATTAAAACACACTGATTGCCACTACGACTACCCAGTCGGAAACCAAGCCTAAATTGCAATTAGATTATACAATTTCCGCCTTAAGACAATACTAATTTGGTTGACATTTAATAAATAATTAAGCATTTAGGGCTTAACAAAATATGTTTAGTTAACCTATCTAATCATTTAATACAAGGAAAGATATAAGTGTTGGACCCGTTTGAAAAGGATTCATTAGGTTTGACCCGACTTGACCCGGCCTGACTGCCCGACCTGGATCGGACACGGAGCTGGCGCTGCAGCGCCAAGCTCAAGCACTGGGCCTCACGCTGTGGCGTGAGTCCCGTGTTTTCTCAATGACAGGGTCTCACGCTGCGGCGTGAGCCTTAAGGCTTGGGCCTCACGCTGCGGCGTGAGCCCCTGTCTTTCCCCACTTGCCCCTCGCTGCAGCGTGAGCTGCAAGGCTTATGGGTGGCGATGCGGCGCCATTCTACAGTAGCCGGATTCTGGGTTTCTTCCCAGTTCGCGACTCCGACCTCCGGCCACTCCAACCTCCATAACTCCTTCAATACACAAGCAAATTGGTCTATTTCGGACTCTATGGACTCCTAACTCATAGGGCTGCAACATATCAAAAATGCAGAGCTACCCATTAAAATTAACATGGTCAAATCCTAGGCCAAAGTGTAAAGTTCATACTCTGTTCTTTGAGTTCTTGACATGTTTTACAAAAATCATTACTACGAACTCGTTTTAACTCCTTTTTGGTCCATTCCAACTAGGTTAGCTTCGTAACCCATGCAACTACAATACCATAATAACAAACAAAATTAACAAACACGAAATCATGGCTTTATAGTCCTCTAAAAAGTCCGAATGTCCAAGTTCATGTCCAAAGTTCATTGTTCTTGCTCCATTAAGCCAAGGTAGGGATTTCTTGCGTTTTTGTTCCACTTTAAAGGTATTAATAGCTTACATAACCTCTTAACAACATTTACAAACAATAGCAACAAACAAAAACACCAAGAATCGCCAAAAATCCGACCCACAAGCTTAAGAGCTCAAAACTAAGAAAAACTTGAAAATCTTAACAAGAAATCGAACGGAAAGGATTTGGTTGGTGTTTTACCTCTGTAAATCCTTCCTAGAGGTTAAGAAGCTTGGCTAGGCTTGATTTTGATGGTCCTTCTTGCTTGGTTCCTCCACCCGTGCCTTCTTCTTCTTCCTCCTTCCTTTTCCGGCGAGTTCTTCCTCTTTTCCGGCGACTTCTTCCTCCTTTCTGGCGAGCTCTCTCTCTCTCTCTCTCTCTCTCTCTCTCTGCAGAATGGGTTTGAATGAAGAGCTGATGGATTGCAGAAGAGAATGAATGTTTGAATTTGGGAGGAGTGGAGTGAATTAGGGAGAAGTGGAAGAAAAATGAAAATGGGGTTGGTTGCTCAAGGAGCTTGTCGGCAACCTCCCTCTTGCTCAATTCTAATTGGTCAAAAATGAGGGATTGGTTCCCTCTTGGGGTAACAAGCCAAAATAAATACCCGAAAACACCAAAAATATATCCGAAAACTCCCACTTTTGTACCAAAACAGGTAAATAACTCAACCCAAAATTAAAATGGGTATTACCATAAATATTGGAATGGGTAAAAATAATTATTATGGGATTTGTCCAAACATTCGGAACGCCCATTTAATGCATTTCGGATACGGATAAAATCACGTATCAGCTCAAACAAAATTTCCGACACTTGAAAAAATTATTCGTACGCATACACGTATTTATGAAAGTCGAAAAAGACACAAAAATTTTATGGCGTGAATAGTGCCTCGGGAAACGTGCCCCGTGAATAGTGATTTGGCGACGCTACGCGAAATCAATTATTCACTTAAATAAAACTATAACACATAAAATTCATACATTCACATGATCTAGATTGTCACACAACCTTTAAACACGTAACACAAATATAATATTAATAAAATATAAAATATTCATTAATATTCAAAAATTCGAATTACAAGGAAATTTTAGAATTCCCGGTCGTTACAGATGGCATGGTGCTAGGATATGTAAGGTGATATGTTTTAAGGGACAACATAGTAATATATTTGATACATTTTAAGAATGATTAAATGTTTGACAAAGAGATGATAATACCATTTTTATACAAAAATATCAATGAGAATACCCTAAGAAGAAGGGACTCGTCAAACAATGGAAAATAAAGATAGGGAATTGAAGCAGAATCCCTTACAACGATTAGTGAATCTAATAGTAAGTGCTTTTGAAGAAGGAATCAATGCTTTTAGAATGAGACAAACGAAAATTACGAAAATAAAAAAGAAATTACTTTAATTAAAGGAGGAGAGATTAATATTTCAAAGAAGATAAAAAAATGTTAGGTAGAAGAGAGTAGTAGTGATAGTAGTAATAATTTTAAGAGGAAGTGGAATAAGGTTAAATATATAAGAGAAGAAGGACAACCACGAAAGAAAAAGGTAGAAGCATGTAAGAAATGTGGAAAGAACGACATTGGAGCGTGTTTAAAAGGAAGAGGTGTGTGTTATAAGTGCGAAAAAAACGGACATATTTCTCCTAATTTCCCTAAACAAAAGGAGATCAAAGAATCTTTTGCGTATGGATCTGTAGGACATCAAATGTATAATTGTTAGAAGGAAGCAAACGATGAGGGAAACATAAATAAGAGAAAGTGGGACAACAACAACAATAACAATCAATCGGGAAGTAAGGAGAGAGGATTCAAAAAGAGAGCCGAGGAGTGCAGAAAGTGTGGGAAGAATCACCAAGGAGAGTGCTGAAAAGGTTGGAACATTGGGTACAATTGCGGCCAGGAGGGGCATATTTCACTTAACTGCCCAAACCCGAAGAATATTAGAGAATGTTTCGCTTGCAAATCGACGGAGCATCAGGTCAAAGACTGTCTGAAGAAAGGAAGCAGCAGAGGAAGCGATAATAAGGGGGACGCAGCAAGCCAATGACTGGTGGACCTACTCAGTCAAGGTGACTAACTGCTAGAACATTTAACATGGCAGTCCAAGATGCAGTAGCATCGAGGGATGTGATGTTAGGTATTATCCCAATCAATAATATAAATGCTTATGTATTATTTGGTTCAAGTGCTACCTGTTCTTTTGTGTTTGAAGAATTTGTGAAATGACTAAATTTACCCCAAGGACGACTATAAAATCCTTTAATCATAGAGGCTGCAAATAAGGAAGTAATCCCCGTAGGATTTATTCACTTTAATTGTTGTGCAAAGATTAGGGGACATAAGTTAAGCGTAGATTTAATCCCGATAAGATTGGGAGAGGCTGATGTTATATTAGGAATGGACTGGTTATATAACTAATGGCGATAATTGACTGCCAGAGGAAGAGTGTGAACCTTCGAACCCCAAACTGATCCAAGGTAGTGTTATGGTAGCACATCGCTTAGACGATCGTGTTTTCTTATGATGATGTAGGCCAAAAAGTTATTAAGGAAAGGATGTGTAGGTTATTTAGCCTATATTGTAGATATAAAGAAAGAGATAGTAGAAATGAAGAATATACCAGTAGTGAGAGAATTTCAAAAACGTATTTCTAAACGATTTACCCGGTCTTCCGCCTGATAGGGAAATTAAATTTATGGTAGATTTAATGCTAGGGACCGCACCGATTTTGAAGGTCTCATATCGTATATCACCAGTAGAAATGAAAGAATTGACGATACAACTTCAAGAATTGCTAGATAAGGGATATATTCAGTCGAATATGTCTCCATGGGGAGCACTAATTTTGTTTGTTAAGAAGAAAGATAGATCGTTCAGACTTTGTATCGACTACCGAGAGTTAAACAAAGTAACGATCAAGAATAAGTATCCATTACCAATAATCGACGGTCTTTTTAATCAACTGAAGGCAGCAAGACATTACTCAGAAATAGATTTGAGAATGGGATATCACCAGTTAAAGGTAAGGAAGGAATGACTGCATTTCAAACGAGGTATAGACACTATAAATTTTTGGTGATGTCTTTCGGTTTGACAAATGCGCTGACAGTGTTTATGGACTTGATGAATCGAGTTTTCAAGCCATATTTAGATATAAATTCATGGTAGTTTTCATTGACGACATTTTCATTTATTCGTAGACCAAGGAAGAGCATGCTGAGCATCTGAAGATGGGGTTGGAGGCACTAAGGAGGGAGAAGTTGTACGTAAAATATTCTAGGTGCGAATTTTGGATAGATAAGGTACAATATTTAGGACATGTGTTAGACAAGGATGGAATCTTAGTGGATCCTATGAAGGTAGAGGTGGTGATTAACTAGGAACAACTAAAGACGTTGACGGAGGTGCGAAGTTTCTTAGGATTAGTTGGGTACTATTGAAGATTTATCCAAGATTTTTCTAAAATAGCAACCCTGTTGACCAATCTAACAAGGAAGACGGTGAAGTTTGTTTGGACGAAAAAGTGTGAAGAAAGTTTTAGGGAATTGAAAAAGAGATTGAGCGAGGCGCTTGTATTATCCCTAATGGATAATACATGAGGTTTTGTGGTGTATAGTGATGCATCACACAAAGGTCTTGGTTGTGTGCTAATGCAGCATGGCAAAGTTATTGTGTATGCGTCACGATAGTTGAAGGATTATGAGAAACGATACCTTACCCATGACTTGGAATTAGCGGTAGTAATGTTTACATTAAAACTTTGGAGGCATTATCTTTATTGGGAGAAATGTGAGATATATACGGACCACAAGAGTTTGTAATATATCTTCACACAGAAGGAGCTAAACATGCGACAAATGAGGTGGTTGGAATTAATTAAAGATTATGACTGTAAAATTCTCTATTACCCAGGGAAGACAAATGTGGTAGCAGACACATTGAGTAGAAATGGGAAGGAGAAACTCTTAATGCTGACCACTCAGGAGGAGCTAGTAAGAGAAATGGTAAGATTGGAGATAAAAGTGAAGGATTCAAAAGAGTCAGCAAAGAGATTATTCGTAATGGAAGCTCGTCCAAGGGTGAAAGAGGCACAAGGGAATGATGAGGAATGCGAGAGGATAAAGAAAATGATAACAAAAACTAAGAAATGAAAATTATGCCTTATGTGGCATAATGAATAAGATGGACCAAGTAATTGGATTAACTAAGAAATGGATAAATGATGTAATGGACTAAGAAGTATAATTTGGCCTAATGTGAATAAATTGATATGCTTATAAGTGTTAGGAAAGGTAGCCCAAATATTAATGTGTTAGAATTAAATTAGTAGCCCAATAGATATTGTGTTGGACTAACCTAAGATGTAAGTACATATATATATATATATATGTATGAGAGGATATATATATCTATATATAAATGTATATATATGTACATATTTGTATATAAGCTAGCAAAGGACAAAAGAAATAAAACAAAAACATAATATATACATATACTCCCTCCATGACTGAAATCCCTGTTGTCCTATTTATATAATGACAAATAAACGCAAGTATACGCGGTCAATAAGTAATAAAGTGTAAGTAGAGTGTCGAACCCATGAGGAATTATCATTAATATTTTCCAATTACTAACTTTTTATTATCTCATTATTATTTAAACTAATGCTTTATGTCTTTTTGTTGTATAGCATTAATTAAGATAACAAATAATCAAAAAACTACAAAAAGCTTCTAAGATAACGAAAATCTAAAATTAACAAGTCTAAGATCACAATTTTCCCTAACACTTCATTTGAATATCCTAACTCTCTCATTTGAACTAATTAAACACAAGAACTGCCAACCGAGAAATTCACTATATTTATAAACTTATTTCGATTGAACTAATTAGCAAAGTTGTACATCAAGGAAATTGTTTTGCGACATGGAATGTCAGTGTCAATTATTTCAGATCGAAATTTGCACTTCATGTTAAACTTTTAGAAGAGCTTACAAGAAAGAATGGGAACACAATTGAGGTTGGGTATTGCTACCATCCTCAAACTGACGGACAGAGCGAGCGAATAATACAGACGTTAGAAGACATGCTTAGAGCTTGTGTGATGGATTTCAAGGAAAACTAGGATGATCACTTACCCCTTGTGGAATTCGCTTACAACAATAGCTACTATACAAGTATCGGTATGCCGTCATTCGAAGCTCTATACATAAGGAAGTGCCGAACATCGTTATGTTGGGATGAGGTCGAAGAACGACGACTTTTGGGACCGGAGTTGATCCAGTTAATAGTAGATGTCGTGAAGACAGTACGAGCCAGACTGGTAGCAACTCAAGATCGACAGAAAAAGTATGCCGATTTGCACTGTCAAAGATGAGAATTTAAAAGAGGTAGTTTTACATTTTTGAAGGTATCTCCCTGGAAAGAGAAGATAAGGTTCGGTAAGAAAGGGAAGTTGAGTCCGTGATTCATAGGACCATTCGAAATATTGAGAAGGATAAATGAAGTGGCGTGGTAACTTTACCTCCTGAACTAGAGTATATCCACAGTGTGTTCCATGTGTCAGCGCTACGACCATATAAGCCCGATTATAAGCACGTAATATCCTATGAGCCAATGAAAATCGAGAAGGATGTAACGTATGAGGAAATTCTTGTGCAGATAATAGATAGAAAAGAGCAGATATTAAGAAATAAAGCCATACCTTCTGTAGAAGTAGTTTGGCGAAACCACAATGTCAAGGAGGCTACATGGGAGTTAGAAAATAGAATGAGGATGGATTAATGTAATACCCGTGAATTTTATAAAGGCAAAACTAATGATTTTCTCACTGTACTTGGCATGATATTTGGGTTGATTAGCTATGAGAAAAAGGGGAAAAATACTTTCATATTGAGAGTTTAATTCCTAGATTTAACGTCCATCCAATTTTTGTAACGGAATGACCCAATTTAAAAATATTAATTAGTTTAATGGTGTAATTTGAAAAATTAAAAGTTCAGTGGTGAATTAAGTAAAACGTGTCAAGTACAATGAGAAAATCATTAGTTTTGCCGTTTTATAAATAATATTAGTAATGAAAGGGAAGATGTTTGAAAATTATTAGTGTGCATGTAGATATATATATATATATATATATATATATATATATATATATATATATATGCGTGTGTGTGTGTGTCATGAAACTTGGTATTCAATTTAATTGAATTGAGTATGACATGATTAAAAAGGATAGTAATGATAGGCTTGATTATATTTAATTAAGCTTAAGTGATATGCCTTATGTGGCATAATGATTAAGATGGACCAAGTAATTGGATTAACTGTAACGACCGTGAATTTCTGTATAGCCTTGTAATTTAAAATTATATATATTAATAGATATTATGAATTTTAGTAACATTGTTATGTGTTACGTGTTTAAAGGTTGTGTGACAACCTGGATTATGTGAATGCATGAATTTTACGTGTTATAGTTCAGTATAATTGAATAAATTAATTTCGCGGAATGTCGCTAAATCACTATTCACGGACACTATTCACGCCATAATATTTTTATGAGTTTTTTTGATTTCTATTATTTTCATTAAAACGTGTATGTGGTAAGATAATTTTTCCAAGCGTTGGAATATTTATTTAAGCTTGTTAGTGATTTAATTTGTATCCGAATTATTTTATATGGGTGTTCCGAATAAATGGATAAACCTCGTATTTATTATTTTATTCATTCCAATATTTTATGGGATAACCCATTTTAATTTTTGGGTAAAATTATTAAGTAAATAGGGTATAAATAAGGAAGTATTCGCGTATGGGAGACCAAATGGGTGTACTAATTGTGTGTGTTGCTAATATGGGGAACCAACTTAATGCATGGACCAATGAGAAGTAAGCAAGAAAGGAGTGGTCGGATGAAGTGGCCTTGAGTTAAGTATTTTGCCTTGAAATTCTTTTTTTCCCAACATTCTCATTGGATGAGAAACCCACCACCTTGGTTATTCCCTCTCACTCTCCCGAACTCCTCCCACCACTTCATCTCCTCCAAACTTGTTCAGCTGATCCTTTCTCTCCCATTCCATTATCCTTTCCTTGTTACTGTAATTAGACAGAAAAGAGAATATAGAGAGAGAAATAGAAGAAACAAGGAAAAAGAAGAAGAAGTAGAGAGATAAAGAGAGTTTCTAGAGAAAAAGAAGTGAGTTTGTTCGGGAGAAAGCCAAGAAGAAGAAGAAGAGAAAGCTTCAAGCTCTAACCAAGTCTTTTAGCATCAAGGAGCAAGAATCAAGAGGTAAACATTAACCATAACCCTTTTCTTTTAATATTTCAAGTTTTCATAGTTTTGAAGCTTATATGCTTAGTGAGTTTGATTTTTGTTGTTTATAATTGTTGTTAGTTGTGTGTAAGTTGTGATGGAAGTTCTTAAGACTCTAAAAACCTTCCTAATAACATTAAAGTGAAACATTATAACGAGAAAATCCGAACCCATGCGTAAAGGATGAAGAACAATGAAGAACATGGACATTTTGGACAAACATGGACATTCAGATTGTTTTAGAGAATTTGTAGCTTCGGTTCTTTGTTTGTTTGCTTTATTTATTATTGTGGTATTGTAGTTCCATGGGTTATCTTCATAACCCAGTTAGAACGGAGTAAAAAGCTTTTAAAACAAATTTGTGGCGAAGATATTTGTAAACCATGTCAAGAACACAATTGGTTATACAAACATTGACCTTGTGATCAAATCTGGTATTGATGTGTTGCTTGTAAAATTATGAGATTCTAGAGTAGTATAGTAAACTAAATTACGGAATCATGGGCTTTGGAATGAATGCATTTCAACCTCGGATGAGGGAGATATAGTGATTTTAAGAAAATATGTCAAAGCTGTCAAGAACACAAAAAACTGGTGTGACTAGGCTCCTTGGAGTCGTTGTTTCGAGACGTTAATGAATTTGAAATGTTATGATTTTTGGATATGTTGTATTTCAGGTTACAAGCTTTCCATAGCCTTGAGAATGGACTAATTCCGACTTAAAATGAAGGAGTTATGATGTTTGGAAGAAGGTGCTACGAACGTGTCAAGTAGGAAAGATCGTAGGGTGTAAATTTGGCTAAATGTAAATCGTAGAGTAAAACTCTGATAGTGGGGTAAAACTCTGATAGTGGGGTAAAACTCAAAATGTAGAGTGAAAATCGTAGGGCAAGCTCTGAAAAACATAAATTGAAATTTTGGCCAAGTATAAAAACATAGTGTGACTTTCAGCTTGAACGTCACCTAGTAATTCGAGCATAATGTTCTCATACAAACACGGATTGAGGTGATCCAGGATGATTCGGAAAGAGAAAGAGTAGACCTACAACTTTTATTTACTAAGTTTTGAGAGTTAAGGTCGGGATGAATCTAAAAATTGACCATCTTTAGCGCTGTTGGCGATCGTAGGGTGGAAGGGTCATATGGTGTAAAAATGGCTAAGTATAAAAACGTAGTGTGACTTTCAGCTTGAACGTCACTTAATAATTTGAGCATAACTTTCTCATACGAACTCGGATTGAGGTAATCTAGGATGATTCGGGAAGAGGAAGAGTAGACCTACAACTTTTATTTACTGAGAGCTTTAAGAGTTAAGGTCGGGATGAATTTCAAAATGGAGCATCGTTAGCACTGTTGGCGATCGTAGGGTGGAAGGATCGTATGGTGCAAAAATGGCTAAGTATAAAAACGTAATGTGACTTTCAGCTTGAACGTCACTTGGTAATTCGAGCATAACTTTCTCATACGAAGTCGGATTGAGGTGATCCAGGATGATTCGGAAAGAGGAAGAGTAGACCTACAACGTTCATTTATTGAGCTTTAAGAGTTAAGGTCGGGATGAATCTCAAAATTGAGCATCTTTATGTTGGCGATCGTAGAATGGAATGGGTCGTAGGGTGTAAAAATGGCTGTATAGAAACGTAGAGTGGAAATTTGGCTAAGTATAGAAATGTAGAGTGACTTTCAGCCAGAACGTCACTTAGTAAAATGGGCATAACTTCCTCATACGAACTCGGATTGAGGTGATACAGGATGATTCGGAAAGAGGAAGAGTAGACCTACAACTTCCATTACTAAGAATTGAGATTTCATGCTTAGATCAAATTCAAATTTGGGCAATTTGGTGACATTGTGTATGTCGCTTAAGCATTTGAGTATGCAAGTTTGGCTTATGGACGTGCAAGTGTCGTAACGTTGTAACAAGTGTGTTTATCCTTGTTTATTATTATGCTTCTAATATAATTATAACCTTATGGAGTAGTGTAAGCCACTATTTGGTATTTATTATGTGAATGATTGTAATATGTTATGTGCACATATGTGTGTAGGATAATTGAAGAGCGTGTGTTGTATTATTGTAGCAGACGCACGAGGCAAGTTCCCTAACTTCATTCTCTTTATATATTAAATGCAAGTTTCCCTAACCCTACTCGAATTATACTTGAGCAGGTTTCCTATTTTATACAAATGTTATATTGTTACAAATTTCACGACTCAGATTGAGTTATTACTTTTAAGTTATGTTAGTGGATTAATTATTGTAAATTACTCCACATCAACGATAATTCTTGATATTCGCACCTTGTGCATTTGAATTCATGATCTGTTGTTGGACTGTGAATCATTTAAGTTCTTCATTTATGAACTATTTAAGGAAATAGTCTACACCACTTGTTTTGGCTAGACATGTACATGTTATTATTTTAAAAGCTATCCAAACTGATTGTTGGTATGGATTCTCGAACTGAGAGAGTAACCCTTGTTAGGGGATTTTAATGTGTCGGTTGTCCGACGCAGTCAGAGATAAATGTTATGCATATACATAGTCAATTGAATGATTGATTCTTGGGGCCAAAATGTTCATGGTCTATTGGACCACTCAGCAACAAATAATCAATATTCATTATTTCATTTGAACTTTGATTATATTGTCAGCTATTTCTTCAATGTTCTTAAATTATTGAACTATGCAATTATTATTCTCATTCATTCATGATATATCTTCTTTATTCATGTTAAACTTGCTGAGCAAAGTAGTTGCTCACTCTTGTTATATCATGAACCTATTGTAGTTATGCCGGAGAGTTCCAAAGAGAAGCTTAAGGAATAGTTATATGTACTATCCCGTTATGTAATCTTGGAATCGTTTTATATTATTATTGTATTTTGCGATGTATTTTATTTAGTTAAAGACCTTGGGACCGTAGTAAACTTTTTGTAATGAACAACATATGTTTATTTATTCCGCATTAGTTGATTTATGTTGTTTAGAGGTGTATGGATGTACTTTATCGTGAGCACTAGATTCGAGGTATTGGTACCTGAATTTGGGGTGTCAGATTAACTAAGAAATGGATAAATGATGTAATGGACTAAGAAGTATAATTAGGCCCAATGTGAATAAATTGATATGCTTATAAGTGTTAGGAAAGGTAGCCCAAGTATTAATGTGCTAGAATTAAATTAGTAGCCCAATAGATATTGTGTTGGACTAACCTAAGATGTAAGTATACATATATATATATATATATGTATGTATGAGAGGATATATATCTATATCTATATGTATATATGTACATATTTGTATATAAGCTAGCAAAGGACAAAAGAAATAAAACAAAAACATAATATATACATATACTCCTTCCACGACCGAAAATCCCTGTTGTTCTATTTATATAATGACAAATACGCGCAAGTATACGTGGTCAACAAGTAATAAAGTGTAAGTAGAGTGTCGAACCTACGAGTAATTATCACTAATATTTTCCAAGTACTAACTTTTTATCATCTCATTCTTATTTAAACTAATGATTTATGTCTTTTTTTTGTTTAGCATTAATTAAGATAACAAATAACAAAAAACTACGAAAAGCTTCTAAGATAACAAAAATCTAATATTAACAAGTCTAATATCACAATTTTCCCTAACACTTCATTTGAATCTCCTAACTCTCTCATTTGAACTAATTAACCACAAGAACTGCCAACCGAGAAATTCACCATATTTATAAGCCTATTCCGATGATCAAATAAAAATCACCCTTTACGGTATATAGGTATATTCCTATTATATATGCAATTAACCAATATCAAAGAGAGAGTATTCAATTCAAACTAGAAGATGGGTTCCATTGAAATCTTATAATAGAAGTTCTAGTTCATGGTAGCTTAATAAAACATCAAACACAATGTGTTCATCATGAAATAAAAATACAAATTCAAAGGAAAGCTAAAGATGATAAAACCCCTTTTGATGAATATTCAGATGTTGTTTGCTTGGTTGTTGATGATCTCTACTTTTTCCTATTCTTTTGGCAATCCTTTCTCCTTTTTGCTCCTTGGCTTTTACTGAATTTTCCTTAAATTGCAGTACTTTAGCTCTTTTGGGTGATGTATTTGGTAGCCTCCCCCTCTCTAGATGTGATTTCAGAAGTATTAGATGTCACAAAATCGAGGCTACACGTTCTATTTATAGCATTATATCATAAATATAATGCCTTAAAAAACTCAGCAAAATCGGGCAAATCTGACTCTAGAGCTCGTAGGCGCTTATTTCTGGTGCCCATGCACTGGTTCTGGTGCTGGATCCCTGCCTTGGAGCGCCTAGGCGCTTGAAATGAACTATGAAAGAGCGCCTAGGCGCTTGGCCATTTTTTGGAATTTTTAACTTTGACGTCTGTTGGTAAAATGGTCATAACTCTCTCATCCGAACTCCGATTTTGTGGCACCTCCAAATTTAGGTACCAATACCCCGAACTTGGTGCTCACGATCCACAACATCCAAACACCTTTAAGCAATATATGATAACTAAATGTGGAATAAATAATCATATATTGATCATTTAGAAAGTTTTACAAATGGGTCCCAAGGTGTCTAACCTTAATTAATACATGACAAAATTCAAAATATAACTAACGTAGTTCGTAATACAAAAGGGCCGAAGCCTAGACAACACATAAAATGGATGGCACGCCCATCCGAAGCCTAGTACTTCATCTTCTCCTTGCCCTTATCTCTGCTCGAGCACTTGGGCTTAACTGTAATGTTTCATGATATAACAAGGGTGAACAACGAGTTTGCTCAGCAAGTTTAATATAAATATATGATATATCATGAATGAACGTGAATAGAAAATAATATAGTTCAATCAATAAAAGAGTTGATGAAACAACTGAACAATATAATCAAAATTCAAGCGAAGGGATGAAGATTGATTATTTACTGCTGATCAATCAAATAGATTATGAACTCACACTTAAGGCATCAGTCACATTGACTGACCCCCTCAGGTTGCCACTACAGAGTACATACACAAGGGGATCAACCTTTTGTACCTATGAATATGCATACCATTTAACTCTGCTCTATATCATCTTTCAGATACTTAGGTTACTCCCCATCATGGGGTTGTTCATCTCAATACAAGATTCCACACCCAACTATTGGGTTGGATAACTTTTAAATTAGTTATTAAGCGTATGCCTAGCCGAACAAGTGGCTTAAACTTCTCTTTGAACAGTGCATGAATAGCCAAAACTTATTTATTAGAATAGTTCAACAATGGAACCGAGAGCAAATGCACAGTGTACGAATACCAACGATATCGGGGTGGGATAATTCTTAAAGGAATTAAACCACTTAGCATATACTTGAGAAATAGAATTCAAATCAAATTTTAAGAACTTACAATTTATTAGGAACATAACATAAGAACTATTATACAATATGAAGGGGTATGTGGGTTTGGGATTTCAATAAGAAGCATAAGATTAGAACTTTACTCAATTTAAAGAGGGTCGAGAACTTGCCTAATCCGCTACTTAACAATTTACTCTATGTTTCTGTTCGGTAAGCGCCCTACATCAGATGATTCATTCCTGATAAGACATATTTATGTAGAAATAACATCTTTAACAAATAGACGTAAACGACTCGCACTGTTTGTCCTATGGATCACTCCAACACTCTATTGCCTGTTAGGACAGTTCTACCATCGATAGGATGTAATACCGCCAGTGGAATCCATTTTACAAAGGCCGAAGGGTTCGACCATCTTACTCAACAGATACCGAATGGGTTCTATGGTCCTATCGGGATTCAGAAACAGTTTAAAGTACATCTATTAGCTGATTCGGGACAACATGAGGTCTTACCGACCCTCTATTGTTAGGGTTTCGACTTTCGCTCTAGGTCACAACCGTTTGTAGTTTAGGGAACCCTTCGGGATCGGATGTGCCTTGAGTCTGGGTTCGGAAAGCCAGAGATTGGGGTCTCATTGTTATTCTAAGACGTCGGCTTCGGGGTTATGACTTTAGAAGTCGAGTTTGAGCCTTACAGATACCAGGGGTTCGGCTTCGGGTCTAGTATTAAACTAAACCCGGAGCAAAGCTTACGGCCTTTGGGTTCGACTATCTTACTCTGCGATGGCCGAGTGAAACCCTACGATTGGCAGAGTTCACTCTTCGAGGGTCGAATGTTCACCTTAGAAGCCATCGAAAATTAAAAGCATTTCACATAACAGTTCCTGGCGCATCCTTTGGGCCGGTTAAATCTTAGGTTAGACAGGGCTTGGAATATACTTCGGATCTGACCAACCTTTCTACCGATAAAATCTTGGCTTCGGCTCTAAGTTGGAACCTTTCTGGATTGGGAATCTCTTCGGGGTTGGATGTGAGTTAGGTTTGGCTTCGGGAAGCCAAATGTTTGGGTCTCACTTATGTTTTAAGACTTCGACTTTGAAGGTTAGGTTTAGACATTACTGACACTAGAGGTTTGGATCTGACGACTGTTCTCAAACAAAGGTTTGACTTCGAATTCCACTTTGGAAACCATTCCATAGTCTGGGGTTAGGTAACTACCGTTACCTAACCCCGTTGCTTAGGTCCATGAGTTTAGGGTGAGGTGGCGGACATCATCGGACGACTTCGGTCCTTTCGATACTATTAGGTAATGAGGATAGGGTCATTAGTGTGACTCTGTTTTTAGTCACTAACCGATGTTATGAAGCCTGCAGTTCCTATACAGTCACTCTAGGGTTCAAAGTTTAACATTATCACTGGTTATGCTTGACCCATCTTTTACTGACTCAAATCAGAAGAATACTAGCAGAACTGGGAAAAACTAATGCTTGGAAAAATTAGGGTCTCACCCCTTTGGAGATTTGTAGCTAGCTCACTCCTTCCAAACTCTACTCGTCTCTTCGACCGACAATGGCTCCTTCTCAAGAATACTCGTAACTCACAATATCTCTCTTGTATCTGTATCGAATAAACTCAGTAAGCTTTCCCGAGAGAACAGGGTTTCTATTTATAAGAAAATTATTACCCCAATGATGGTTATTACTCAGGTGTTAGGACCAATTCATAACGGTATTACCCATTGGTTGCTCAAATTTAGGTGAAAAGTTTCACCAACCAAGCTTCCCAGCCATACCCAATAATCATGGTTTAGGCTTTAGTCAGTGCAATAGGAGGTATAGGCCATTGGTCTGGTGTAGTGCCTCTTACTTCCACGCAACCTCAACTCTTGAGTCAGCCTTCAACAGAAAACCACATGATCGGGTTGCACCAAATCTGGGCTACTGAATCCTTTGCTGCTGACCAGCTCCATGCAACCCAACATTATAATGTTATCCCTCTACAAGGCCACAAGTAACTATTTGGGCTTGTTTAATACAATTCACAGGGCTAGTCCATTACACTCGGACTAATAAATTCAACCCAAATCATTCGAGGGTCTAAAAAAATTAACATGCACTAGAATTTTAATAACGAGGATGAAATTATTGATAATAATATTATTTGAAAAATCGTGGTCCTTACATCCTTTCCCCTTATAAGAATTTCGTCCCTAAAATTTCAAGGTTACTCAAAAAGGTAAGGATTACTCGCCCTCATCTTTTCCTCCAGTTCCCATGTAGCTTCCTCCAGTGCGTGACTCCTCCAGAGAACTTTAATAGAATGAAGGATTTTATTCCTTAGCTTCTATTCCTTCCTATCGAGTATTTGGACAGGAATCTCTTTGTACGATAAGTTCTTCTCGACTTGAATTGGTTCATAGGATATAATGTGCTTATAGTCTAATTTGTATGGCCGCAACACTGACATATGAAACACATTGTGAATGTGCTCAAGTTCAGGAGGTAATGTTACCTTGTATGCCACTTCACCAACTCATCTCAGAATCTCGAACGGTCCTATGAACCTAGGGCTCAATTTCCCTTTGTTCCCAAAATGTATCTTTCCTTTCCAGGGAGATACCTTCAAAAACACATAGCTACCCATGTCAAACTCCCACTTTTAACGATGTAGGTCCGTGTATTTCTTCTGATGGTCTTGGGCTGCTACTTGGCGATTCCTAATCAGCTTCACCGCATCTGCTGTTTACTGCACCATTTCCAGTCCTAGCAGTCTTCGTTCTCCAACCTCATCCTAACACAACAGTGTTCGACATCTTCTTTCAGAAAGCGCTTCGTGCGGTGGCATTCCGATGCTAGCATGGTAACTATTATTGTAAACGAACTCTACTAACGACAGGTGATCATCCCAACTACCTTTTAAGTCCATTATGACCGCTCTAAGCATGTCCTCTAAGGTTTGAATTGTTCGCTCGCTCTGGCCATCAGTTTGAGGGTGATACGCAGTACTCAACCTTAACTGTGTTCCCATCCTTTCTTGCAAACTTCTATAGAAATTTAACGTGAAGCGCGGATCTCTATCCGATACAATAGATATCGGCACTCCATGTCGCGACACGATCTCCCTCACATAAAGCTTCGCTAACTACTCCAGGTTGTACCAGATTTTAATCAGCCAAAAATGGGCAGACTTAGTCAAACGATCCACGATCACCAGATCGCGTCCAAACCCTATTGTGTTGGTGGAAGTCCTACCACGAAGTCCATCCTAATGTACTCCCACTTCTATTCCGGAATCTCTAGTGGTTGTAGCAGTCCACTCAGTCACTGGTGTTTTGCTTTAACCTGTTGACACATTCAGCTACCTCTCTCTTCATATTTGGCTACCAAAAATGTTGTCGCAAGTCTTGATACATTTTTGTGCCCCCGGATGAACTAAATATCTTGTGTTGTGAGCTTCTTGAATAATCTCCTCCCTCAATGTAGGCATCATCGGTGTCCAGATTCTCCCTTCAAATCTTAGCAGCCATGTGCTATCCACCCTATACTTCAACTTTTTACCTTCGAAAATTTACTTCCTTATACCATCGCATTCTTCATCCTTCTCCTGAGCCTCCCTTATTTTATCTAACAAGATCGGGCTCGCTATCACTGTAAATAATTTTTCGTCTAACTCCATCAGATATCTCACCTCTAACTCCAGTCGTTCAAATTCTTTCACCAACTCCTCTTGAGTCGTCAGCATCAGTAACTTCTCCCTACCTTTTTTTCTCAAGGCATCAGCCACAACATTTGCTTTGCTCGGATGGTAAAGAATCTCACAATTATAATCTTTGATCAATTCTAACCAGGTGTTGCCTCATGTTTAGCTCCTTCTAAGTGAAGATATACTTTCGACTTTTGTGGTCCGTGTATAGCTCACACTTCTCCCCATATAGGTAGTGCCTCCAAATCTTCAAGACAAAAACTACCGTAACCAGCTCTAGGTCATGAGTCGGGTAACCCTTCTCATAATCCTTCAGCTGACGTGATGCGTACGCAATAACCTTGCCATGTTGCATCAGCACACAACCAAGACCTTTGTGTGACGCATCGTTATACACTACAAAACCTCTAGTGTTGTTCGATAAAGCCAACATCGGTGCTTGACTAAGTCTCTTTTTCAGCTCCATAAAACTTTCTTCGCATTTCTTCGTCCAAATGAACTTAACTACTTTTTTAGTAAGATTGGTCAATGGCGATGCTATCCTTGAAAAATCCTGGATGAATCTCCGATAGTATCTCACTAATCCCAAGAACTCCTAATCTCTGTTGACGTCTTTGGCTGTTCCAAATTGATAACAGCTTCTACTTTTGCTGGATCCACCGAAATACCATTCTTGTCAATGACATAGCCTAGAAATTGCACCCTCTGTAACCAAAACTCACACTTAGAAAACATTGCATACAGCTTCTCTCTTCTGAGAGCCTCTAATACAATCCTTAAATGTTCCGTATGCTCCTCCTCTGACTCCGAATACACCAAGATGTCATCGATGAATACGACTATGAACTTGTCTAAGTACTGTTTGAATACTCTGTTCATCATATCCATGAACGTCGTTGGCGCATTCGTCAATCCAAATGACATCACCAGAAACTCAAAATGTCCATATCGAGTTCTGAATGTTGTCTTCGGAATATCCTCTTGCCTGACTGTAGACACCCAAATTTTGCGCTTCGTATACTAACCGTGACAGGAGGGAAAATTCGTCAAATGAACCGGCCGGCGGGAGCGAAGGAGCGGGCACAAGGGCGAGCGCCCGATACCACCGCAATGTTTTGGGCAACCCAAGCTTACGTGACAATAAGGCCGTCCGAGGCAGGCATTCCCGGATGAGGTGGCACGTCTCCCGGAAATTCCCGGACTGCAGAAAACGAGCCTGTCAGCGAAAACCGACATTACGGCACGAAAATCGAGGCGTGGCACGAAAATCGAGAAAGTCAAGCCCGCCAGCCGCGGATAGATCTGCGGCCAAATGAGTGCGCCTTTCTGGAAAGTCAGATCCCGAAAACCGGGCTGAGTGGCGAGCCAGCTGGCCAGCCGCAGATCCATCTGCGGCCAGCCGCAGATAGATCTGCGGCTGGCTCTGGCCAGCCTATTTAAGCTCAGCCTCGGACAGCATACAGGAAGGAGAAAGAAATTTGGGAAGAAGAAGGATTCAGCACAGCAGCAGCACGGAATTTGAGAGAAAAATAGTAGATTTTGCAACAAAAATAGGAAGAAAAGAGAGAAAAAAGAGAGAAATTTTACTCCTTTAATTTTGATTGTATCAAATATATTTCTCATCCTATTCAAATATCAAGATTTCATCCCTTTGAGACCATTTTGCAAGGTAAAAAAAATCTTTTGTTATAACAATTCATATCATCTTATTTGCTTAGATGGGATGTAGTTCTCATGTATATTGTTGAACAATCATGGATTAGGGATTGTTAGTGAAGGTTCCATCGGAATAAAATTCTTCCTAATAACCCGAGGATATCCAAATGATGAAATTTCTAGCTCGTTTAGGGTGATTCATTGGGTGTAATTTATTTAGATTGTCATTTCCGGATATCATGGTATATTAGATAAGTCCGGGTTGGTTAGTTATGTAGTACTCATTTTGTAGGCATGTATTAATCTCGTGTGAGCCTAGGAATGCGACCCCGTGGTCCAAATCCGATGATGGACGTTTTGATGTATGTGATAGATTCAAGATGCTCGTTTTGTAACATGTAACCATTGGGCCTTAAAACGACGCTAAGGCGAGGATCGGGTTTAAGGCCCCGTACTAATGGAATATGTGATTGTTGGCGTTCGGGGATATTTTGATGGTTTACATGCCCATGAATAGCCCCGACGCGTGTTCACGCTTGATTAAATCTTATGACACAAAAAAAATGATTTCAAAGATTAAACCATGAAGATTTTCATAAAATCAATCAAATTAGGTTATTAGCTTCACGGAGATAAGAAATTGAAAGTGCTAACGAATGTCGATTCCCATTTAACGAGAAAGCTAAAGAAAATCGTTTCCCAAAATGTTACACAAAATGATTTTATAAATATGTAACGTTTTATTAAATTCTTTGAGCATAGGGCTAAAGAGATCCTAGAAATTGCCCATCATTTTATGAAAGCAACGTATAGATCTCGATTCCTATTTTGACGAAGGTTTAAAACTCGTGTTTTGCCAAAACGACACCTAATGAAAATCTCATAGTTTTGACAAATAAAAAATCAAATCTTTCTCATAACGAACCAAGCTTTCTCGTATAAATCGAAAGACATTCCGAAGCGCTCTCAAAATTAAAACACGGTTTTCCCTAAAAATCCAAATGATTCTTTCATACAAACCCACCACGACATTCACATAGGCACACACACACATACACACACGCACACACACACACACACATTCATGAATTAAAGGATAGGAAAGCATCAAGATTGCGGTAACCGTGTTTCACGGAAGTCGAGGGGTGCCTAACACCTTCCCCTCACTTAAGAAAGCCCCCGAACCCTATGAATCTCGGTTCGCAGACCATTTAATTCGGAGTCACACATGAGCCATCGATTTATAAAAAACGAAAACTCGGATGAGTTGGTACATCCATTTCAAATATACCAACTGGCGACTCTGGTTAAATTGGCTCATCATAAAAAACGATCTTTCAAAACCCCGTCGACCTCAATGCCGACCTTTTCCAAAAAAAATCATCTAAACCAAAAGGATAAAAATTGGAAAAGACAAAAAAAGGGACAAGCGGACGAAACCGGCGTCGACACTGACTTTCAGTTGGTGATAACCAGTCCTCAAGTTGATCTTCGAAAAGTACTTCACTCCCCTCAATTAATCAAATAGATCGTCAATTCTGGGTAACGGATACTTGTTCTTAATAGTAACTTTGTTCAACTCACGGTAGTCAATACAAAGCCTTAACGATCAATCTTTCTTCTTCACGAATAGAACTGGCGCTCCCCGAGGTGACACATTAGGTCGGATATAACCCTTATCTAGCAGCTCTTGCAGTTGAACCATCAGGTCCTTCATTTCTATCGGAGCCATTCGGTATGGTACTTTGGATATCGACGTGGTTCCTGGTACCAAATTGATCACAAACTCTACTTCTCTATCCAGCGGTAAGCCCAGTAATTCTTTTAGGAAAACGTCGAGAAACTCTCACACTACAGGTATCTGGCCCAGTTCACCCTCTTTACTCTTTGAGTGTCCAAAAACTTGTTGGTCGATTTCGCAACCGATAAATACGAACAAGTATACGCGGACAACAAGTAATATAATGATAAGAGAGTTGTCGAACCCATAGGGAATTATTCTAGTGTATCCCAAGTACCAACTATATATCGTCTCGATTTTATTTAGACAAATGATGATTTGAATTTTTGTTGTTTTGTAATAATAAGAGATATGGAAAGCGTTAAAATAATGAAATATAATGTTAACAAGTCTAAGATTGCAATTTTCCCCAACACTTCATTTGAATATCCTAACTCTCTCATTTGAATTAATTAACAACATAGAATTGCCATCCGAGAAATCAAAGCTACTTATAAGCCTCTGTCGATGGTCAAATTCGAATTTTCCTAATGCGGCATGTAGGTATATGTCTATCCTACACACTATCTAGAGACCAATTTCAAGAACAATTACGAGACACGTGTCACTAAATCTCATTAGTCGTCCCTTCAATTACCAACTTTCACATAGGAAGTCATTAATGAATAGATTCTCCATTGGTTTCACACGGTATCTAGGTATATGTCTATCCTAAATTCTATCAAGTACCTATCATTGAGGATAATCAACAAGACACGCATAACTTAATCTCAATTAATAACCCACAACAATCTTTAACTTTCGCATGATATCATAACAAGGTCTAAACACTATAATCCGTTCGTCAAGTTCATATAGGTTCCCACGGTAATTACTAGCTAGGCACTTAATATATGAAGCATAAATTATGATATTCAATTCACAAATGAGTAATTAATAACAAAGAGAGAGAAGTCAATTCAAACTATGTGTTGGGTTCCATTGAAATCTTAGAATACAACCTCTAGTTCATGGTAGCTAGGCAAAACATCAAACACATTGTGTTCATCATAAAATAGAAATACAAATTCAAAGGAAAGCAAGAGATGATAAAACCCATTTAGAAGATATTCATATGTTACTTGCTTGGTTGATGACAATCTCTAGCTTTTTCTCTTCCTTTGGCATTCTTTTCTCTTTTTGCTCCTTAACTTGTTGTTGGAAATTTCCTTGAATTGCAGCCCCCAAGCTCTTCTTGATGAAGTATGTGCAGCCTCCCAAGGTCTAAATATCTCTTTGACAATCCTTTCTTTCTTGGTTCTTTGGCTTTTATTGAGTTTTCCTTGTATTGCAGCACTTTTGCTCTCAATTTTGATGTTTTAGTGCAGCCTCCCAATCCCTAGATATCAAATATGAAGTCCCAATGAGATGTTATATAGTACCTCCATGGAAACCCTAGCAAAAATCAGATTTTGGGTTAAAATCCACTCAGATCGCACAAAAAGGCCACCTGAAATCGCACTTGGGAGGTTCGGCACGCCCGCACGCCGCTTGGCGCCCGCGAGCCCAGGCCTTGACGCCTGCTGTTCGCCCATGCCCGCGCGCTGCCTGATGCCGCACGCCGTACGCGCGCCCGCGCGCACGCCCCCGTGCCCGCACCCAGCTGCCGAGGCCTGCACGCGCCCAGCTGTCGAGGCCCCGCATGTGCCCAGCTATCGAGGCCCACACGCGCCCAGCTGTCAAGGCCTGCGCGCGCTCTGCTGCCGAGACTCATTGAATCTTCTCCAATCAAGCGTACTAAATGCGAGTTTAATAACTTATCTCCAATCACCTAAGACTCATTGAATCTTCTCGATTCATTTCCTAGCGTACTAAATGCGAGTTTAATACTAAGGTTATAATCTAGGTTTCGCGATCCTAAAGTTTATAACCTAAGGCTCTAATACTAACCTGTGGCACCCCCAAATTCAGGTACCAATACCCCAAACTTGGTGCTAACGATCCACAACATCCAAACACCTTTAAGTAATATGTGACAACTAAATGCTGAATAAATAATCATATATTGATCATTTAAAAACGTTTATAAATGGGTCCCAAGGTCTCTAACCTTAATTAATACATCATAAAGTTCAAATTATAACTAACGTAGTTCGTAATACAAAATTGTCGAAGCCTAGACAACACATAATAATGGACGTCGTGCCCATCCGAAGCCTAATACTTCATCTTTTCCTTGCCCTTATCTCTGCTCGAGCACTCGGGCTTAACTATAATGTTTCATGATATAACAAGGGTGAACAACGAGTTTGCTCAGCAAGTTTAATATAAATATACGATATATCATGAATGAACGTGAATAGAAAATAATATAGTTCAATCAATAAAAGAGTTGATGAAACAACTGAACAATATAATCAAAATTCAAGCGAAGGGATGAAGATTGATTATTTACTACCGATCAATCAAATAGATTATGAACTCACTCTTGAGGCATCAGTCACATTGACTGACCCCCTTAGGTTTGCCAACTACAGAGTACGTACACACGGGGATCAACCTTTTGTACCTATGAATATGCATACTATTTAACTCTTCTCTATATCATCTTTCAAATACTTAGGTTACTCCTCATCATGGGGTTGTTTATGTCAGTACAAGATTCCACACCCAACTATTGGGTTGGATAGCTTTTAAACTAGTTATCAAGTGTATGCCTAGCTGAACAAGTGGCTTAGACTTCTCTTTGAACAGTGCATAAATAGCCAAAACTTATTTATTAGTACAGTTCAACAATGGAACTGAGAGAAAATGCACCGTGTATTCACCAATGATATCGGGGTGGGATAATTGTTAAAGTAATTAAACCATTTAGCACATATTTGAGAAATAGAATCCAAATCAAATTTGAGGAACTTGCAATTTATTAGGAACATAACATCAGAACCGTCATACAATACGAAGGGGTATGTGGGTTCAGGATTTCAATAAGAAGCGTAAGATTAGAAACTTGCTCAATTTAAAGAGGGTCAGGAACTTGCATGATCCGTTGCTTAACAATTTACTCTAAATTTATGTTCGGTAAGCGCCCTATAACATATGATTCATTCTCTGATTAGACATACTTATGCAGAAATAACATCTTTAACAAATAGACGTGAACGACTCACATGGTTTGTCCTATAGATCACTCCAAGACTCTACTTCCTGTTAAGACAGTTCTACCATTGGTAGGGATGTAATACCATCGACGGAATCCATTTTACAAAGACCGAAGGCTTTAGCCATCTTACTCAATGGATGCCAAATGGGTTCTATGGTCCCATCAGGATTTAGAAACAGTTTAAGGTACATTTATGAGCTGATTAGAGACAGCATGAGGTCTTCCCGACCCTCTGCCGATAGGGTTTCAGCTTCGGCTCCAGGTCAGAACCGTTCGTAGTTTGGGGATCCCTTCGGTATCGGATGTGCCTTGAGTCTGGCTTCAGGAAGCTAAAGGTTTGGGTCTTATTGTTATTCTAAGACTTCGGCTTTGGGGTTATGACTTTGGAAGTCGGGTCCGAACCTTACAGATACCAGGGGTTTGCCTTCGGGTCTAGTATTGAACTAAACTCGGAGCAAAGGCTACGACCTTTGGGTTCGGCTATTTTACTCTACAATGGCCGAGTGAAACCCTACAATCGGCAGAGTTCACTCTTCGAGGGTCGAATATTCACCTTACAATCCATCAGAAATTAGGAGCATTTCACAATATACTTTGGGTCTAGCCGACCCTTCTGCTAATAAAATCTTAGCTTCATGCTTATACATCATATGATTAAAATAATTAATCAATTAATTCACATAACAAATAGAAACTGAAAGACTTGCCTGATTTGTAGATTATCAACTACCATAACCAGCTTATATATATCTGCACGTCACGTATCCTACAAGATATATATAATCATGCACATCATTTATTAGCCACGTAGTAATACTTAATATTCATTATACTTAACAATTCATAAACCTTCATTTTATTGCGTCTCGCTTTAATCGACACTTAACCACTGGCTAAGTTTTAAACTTTGTTCTACACTAGATGCGTAATGGTTATAAGTAATTCTTGTTTAGGGTAACATATGATAACCAAAAAGAAAAGAATTAAAAATAGAAAAAAAAATTCATTTCAGCAAATCTCGCCGGGGCGAGAAAATTATAACATGAAACCCTCGCCGGGGCGAGAAATTCCCTAACAAAAACCTCGCCGGGGCGAGACATCTGATTTCCCAAGTGCCTTCTCAATTTCACAGAGAATCCTTTTTCTCTCACTTTCTCTCTTCCTCCCTTCTCTGTGTTCTCTCTTCTCCAGACTTAGGAGAATAACGTAAAAAAATAAAACCTCTCCTATAGTCAGTTACAAAACAAAGGGTCTCTAGGCCATGTTTGGCTAGAACCCAATTAAACCTCCTTTCTTTATTTTAATTTTTTTTTAATATGATAAACCATGTCACACTTAAATATAATTTTATTAAATAAAATAATTTTGTTTAATAAAATCATCCTTCACTTAATAAATAATTTTATTGAGTAAAATTATTCATCCTCTCATTTAATAAATTACCAACATCTATGCATAATAAAACACGCATCAAAAATATAAAAATATTTATCTTCACCTTACTTAATATTCTTATACAAATAAATTATCACACAATATTCTCATGAAATATTTATTTTATTAAATAATCATTCCAATTAAAATATTTATTCTACTCAATAAATATTTTATCCATTTACGAAATTTACAATCGTAACACATTAACACGTAACATATTTATATGTAATACATTACTCTCTCATTTTATTAATATAATTATATTCTCATTAATTCCTTAGTTTAATTAAATAAATCACTCACATTATTATGAAATTTAATTCACAATAATTTTCATTGTTCACAAAACATAACAATCAAATTATATTATTTCTCAATATAATTTCAACTTTCTAATATTCAGTAAATATCTTTTTCGTAACAATTTCCTTCATTTCATTCAATAGTTTAATTAACTATTAAACCTCGTTTCACAAATACACGAATATATAATTCTCTTCACATTAAAACATATATTTCACAAAATATATATCACATATACTCATACACAAAACTCAAAACGTCACATAATAAGAATTTTCTATTTGCTAAATACTTATTTAATAATTTCTGAAAATTCGGGTTGTCACATCATTCCCTCCTTATAAGGATTCCGTCCTCGGAATCAACGAAACCTCCCTTACTCGGTTTTCACTAAATCCCTTTCACAATTATCGTCGACTAACTTCAACGCATTACCTTAATGTAGGTTTTATTTCATCACCTTCACTTAAACTTGAAACACTTCGAGTATTATATATATTTTTTAACCCTCTAACGCATTTATTGTGTATCATACACGTCATAATCATAAAATACCTTGATTTAGCATCGGATAAATACTCGGGATATCACATTCACCCCTTCTTCTAAGAATTTCGTCCTCGAAATTTTGTTTTACTACTATTCGATCCTTCCATTTAACGAAATGGATTTTACATTAATCTCTACTTATTCATTGGGTTCTACAACTAAATTCTTTCTCTAGAGACCTTTCTAAGGTCATCACATTCTTCACATCTTCTTCTTCTAAAAATTTCTCATCATTCTCTCTTCCCTTTCTGGAACTTCATTTCTTCATCAACATATGCCACATTCTATAACCTATCCCTTTTTAAGGAATATCTTCTTTCTACTTCCACCTTTCAAAAGAATAAGAATCTTCCACAATTGTTCAATAATTGGGAAGCAGTATGAATAATTCAAGAATTTAATGATACATTCAAAAACTTTCAATAATCTGCTGAGGAGTCAAAAAGACTTGAACCTTGGCCTAGGTTAACAGATATTTCTACTGTAACCTTTAACAATCAAAGACTATGGACCATCTCTTCTCGTACTCTAGGTGATCATCCCTTCGTACTATGTATTGTGCACATACATATTAACGCTATTGCGTAACCCCCATTACAGGGTTGGTTCACCTCAGACTTAATACAAATTCCGCACAAGAATAAACTGGTTTGGCATAAAATCTCAAAGAACTCTTAAACTTCATAAATATCTTTCAACAGTCGTCTAGCCGAATCAATTAGCATAAACCTTGAACAACAATTCGAATATTAATCAAAATATTTTTAGCCAACTCAATTGGCATATCTTTTCATAACTAAAAAGAAAACCAAAATTCTTTTATGACGTCATGATACCGTACCGCTCGATGGTACGTTGAGCATTCCGTCATTTTTAGGACTTTGTCATACTACATCATACCATAGTGGGCTGACGATCCTTCGATCACATCCAACACTAGGTTCGATTGCATTGATGACTCCATCGTTCAAAATACATTTTGATAATTTCAAATCATTTATGTCTAGCTGAAACAATTAGCATAAACATAAGAATAATAGCATCTTGTAAAACTTATTGGTTCAATCATTGACCCAATGTATTTTCAAGAACAGAAAATTACGAATATCAGCACGATGTCAATAAATTTCGAAAATCTAGCATAGCTAGAAGATCTGGAATATCCATTTTCTCCATTAACTTCAATCTTGACTTCATTACTTCATTACTCGATCATTCTATCATTCTTCAATATCATCAATGCTATCTATAGCACAACTTTTCTATACCCAATATAGTTCATCAAACTTACCACACTTTGGAAGTCCAGGAACTTACCACAATCATATGGTTTTAGGAACTTATCCTAGTCAGACCAAAATCATCCATTCGCTGAGGGGTTCCACCATACGATTATGAGTCACGAACTTACCCTAAGTATGAGTTTTAAGAACCGTACCTAATCTTAAATATTCTCTAACTATCAAATATAAATATGAGAAAAGAATCACATTCTCATCATATGTATATCGATAGTGCGACACCAATATTTCAATGATTATCAATATAGGAAGTTAAGCGGTTGTTAAACCATGGACAAATCCCGTCCCATACCAAGAATCGTATAACTCAGCCACTAACATGAGTCCTCAATTGAATTCCCACCTAATTTCATCTTGCTCTTATCTTAACTCTTTGCTTGATACGAATTTCTCGTATTTCATCATCCATAACTCCTCGTGAGTTTACTTTGTACTATTTCATAGTACCATCTCTTTATAGCGTCATGCTACAATTATTCAATCATTTAAGATTTCCTGACATTTTATAACATTAGAAGATCACATCGTGATCTCGTTCTATCATTATCTCTTCTTACGATTCTTTCTTATCTCATGATCGTCTCATCCTACGATCTTCTTCATTCTTCTCTTTAATCACATTATCTTATGATTAATTAACTCAGGTGTTCCCTGTTCTTTTAGCTCTTCAGGTTCTTCTTTGAACCTAATCATTTTATCATAATATTATCTCACATAAATTCTCTAAACTCTATTTGAGTTCATCCTTATCATTATATCATTCTCATCTTATAGATATCGTCTATTTATTAACACCATCTTTATTATTGGAGTCAGGTAACTCCTGATTCTCATCTTATTTAACTCTTCATGATTCTTCTTTGAATCTTCTTGTTTATATATAACAATTCTTCCTTTAAGAATCTCTATCTTTATTCATATTATTCAATATTTTATTCGAGTTTACCTCGCGTCATTCTCATCTTATTCCTGTAACGTTTCTAGAACTTAACTCATCTCATGCTTCTACCTATACGAAAACAATCACTTGTTAATCATACACATCCCTAATTCTATACGTAATACACCTCGAGTCTCTAACAGTGTTCTGTACAGCACCTTAGTGGTTTCCCACAAACAACCAACAAACTAGTCCCCGTCTCGTCTACACTGTCTTGCACAGCGAGTTAAATCGATCGCTAGTTCGTATCAACCTCCGCTCTCTAAAGGAATTGTTTAGCCCAGATACCATACATCAACCATTAAAGAGTACGATTGTACCATAATCATTTTTAACTTATTATTCTCTTAACTCTATCATCTTCACTTCTATTCTCTAAGGTTATAACCTAAGGTACTGGTACCTAAGGTTTCTAACCTATCAGCTCTGATACCAACTGTAACGACCCCAAAATCCATACACTTTAAGTCTCCACATCGGTTGTAATGTCCGGAAAATTTTAAACATTGTACCAAATTTATTTTTATAAATAAATTCGTTTTATATAATTTTATAAATTTAATTTGGATCCATGTAAGTAGTATTATTCAAATTTATAAATTAATCCTAACATTTACGTACAAGAAATTGGGAAGAAAATTAATAAATAATTTTATTCTATCATTAACGGATTTAAATAATTCGAAAGAGAAATTTTTGCTGAAACAAATATTCAAATAATTAATTTATTGAATTAATTATTTAATTTAAATATTAGGACATAAGGGTGTTAATTTAATGGACCCATTTTTCTTTTATTTTATTGGGCCAAATTTCCTTTTTATTTTCCGAATTGGGCCAAACCCATGTTATCTTATGTTAAGCCCAAATTCTAGACCAGCCGGGTTGAGCCAAGCAAATCGGGTCGACCCATTCTCCAGTCGGGTTGAAGTTCTTTTCAATTGGGTTGGGAATATATCAGCACCAGCATACCAATTTGGGAGAAAAACCAAATCAGACGCAACGAGAGGGAGAGGAGATGTCAATCACCGGCATTAGGTGAAGGAAAACAATCGAGCAAGACGGGAACCCAGAACCCTAGCCTCTCAATCAGTCAAACCTAACACTTCAAATCAGTCATAGCCTTCGATCGAGCGGGGAAAGGAGCTGGTGGGACAGCACGGTAGCGAAAGGACCGGCGGCACGACCAAGAGGGCCATGGGCGACCGATAGTCCATCGAACGGCCCAAGGGGTTAAGTGACCGGCGACGTGACCAGTGGCAACGCACGACTCAAGAACTGCCGACCGAGCCAGCTGGGTTCAGACAAGACCGACGCGGACAGCTCACTCCTTTTACCTGACGGTCACCGGCTCAATCAATTGGGTTTTGCCCAGCAATTGGGTAAACCTTGTTCTATAAATTGAAGCCCCAACCCACTTGCCAAAGCTGTCGATTCTTCCTTTGTTCTTGATTAGGAGTAAAATACATACAAATTAGAAAATTAGGGTTTGAAATTAGAAAATTTAGGGAGAGAAATTCAGCGGTAAGCCACTGTGAATGTCCGGTTGGGTTGATTATTTTGGGAGAAGGAGGCGACAAGCAGCTCGATCAAAACCAAGCTTTCGAAATGGGTTGTGATAGTTTCCAGTTAGGTTCTGTATAATTTTCTTGCTATTTGTGCTGTGTTTAGTTTGTAGTATACGTTGTATTGGATCGTGATGACCAGATCCGGGTATTTGGAGACCCGAATTTGGGGGCGTCACAGGTTGGTATCAGAGCTATAGGTTATAACCCTTAGGAGAAAGAGTCCTTAGGATATAACCTGAGAGAATATAGAGGAATAGAAGAGGATAGAACTTATATAGAGTTATTTTTGGGTAGAAATTTATTATGATCTTAAAATTGAGGATTTGGATCATACGTTGGTGTTATTAAGCTTGTGGATAATTTGAGGAATGTGTATTGATGAGATAATATGGTAAAGTGAAGACCATTAAGTATGGACGATCCATTGTAAGCTGGAGTTATAGATATTCGAGGTAATTAGATTAATCATTTGATGTTATTGATCAATTCTGTGGCTATTGATCAATTTTTGTGGCTATTCATTAGATAAGATATTGGAGTGATGTGGTATAGAGTTTCTTTGTGAAGAAGAGAGGGTACCTTAGAATCTGTTGGGTTAAGGTTTGCAAGAAGGAAATGATTAATTCGATAAATAATGAATATATCGATATTTTGAAGTGTTAGTTAAGTTATTAAGCTTTATGGTGGAATGCCAGGTGAGACAAAGGTAATGAACTCATATAGAGTTGTTAAGCAAAAGTTGAGAGTATTAAGATGAATGATTTTATATGCAAAAAAAAAAAAAAAAAAAATTTAAGAGATGACTGGTGGCAATTTAGATTGTTTTGATGATTAGAAAGGAGAGACAACGGAGAGATTATAAGAAATGAACCGAGGGTAGATTTAGTGTCTGATCTGGAAAAAGTATCTAGAGATGGAACTGAATGATGAGATAATAGAAATCCCTAAGGAGGATCAATTGGAGCCGATATAAGGAATAAGTGGAGGAAATGAAAGAAAGAAAGATTAAGTCTGAGAGTTATAAGACCTTTGTGAGTCGTAGTGAATAAAGAATAGTAGTCAATGTATATGTACTAGTATACCTATGCATGTAAGAAATGTGAATCTCAGTTTTTGTACAGCTAGCAGTATATCTGTTGTAAGTCCCAATTTTGTGTAAGTTGTGGAGTAGTTATGTGAATCCCATCTTGTTGTTAGTAACAGAGGGATAAGTGGATATCAGGAATGTTATATGATGTAAGTAGTACGAGGTACTAAGATGAGCTTATTAGTATTTACTAAAGGTGTCTTGAGTTGATATGATGATGATACATCCCCACTTTTCAAATCTAGGGGGATGCAATTCTTGTTAATCCCATCTTTTGTGTCTTAATGGGATAGTTAACATTTATAGGAATATGCCTGAACTATAAGTGTTTGACACACTAAGGGGTGTATGAATATAAATATAGTATTGCTGATTATGATCGATTTATGCTTTGACTCTTAAATGATAACATCAGTAGAATTTTGCACGATGTGTAAAACAAGAAGGATTTATGTAAGGTTTTGTTTAGAACAAACAATGCCGTCAAGGAGACAACCCCGATACACGAGGGCAGAAGAGTTAGTGAATAACAAGGAGGGTCAGACTGACCCTAAGAGAGCCTTTGCGAATTTGTTAGAGGAAACGATGCAAGGCAGACCAGCCATTGCGGTGGTTCGGCCATGAAGTCACATGGCGAACTTTACGGGTTTTAAATTTTTAGGGCCACCGGAGTTTCATGGGAATACGGATCCGAGTGAAGCCCAAACAAGGGTAGAAGAAATGGAGAAAGTTTTCGAGGTCGCGAGAGTGACCGAGGAACAGAAGACGTCAATTGCCACTTTCACGAGGGAGGGTGAGTCAAATTACTGGTGGAAGGCGAATAGAAGCCGAGCTGGGGAAGGCACAACTGCGTGGACTCGTTTTAAGGAGTTGTTTTCGAAAAAAAAAATTACCTTCTAGAAAGCACGCAGGCAAGTATGGAGATAAAGTTCTTGAATCCGAAGCAAGGTGATATATCGGTAGCAGAATACACAACGAAGTTTAACAAACTAACTAGGTTTGCCCCACAATAAGTGGACACCGGAGTTAGGCAAGCGAAGAGATTTAAACAAGGGTTGAAGCCCTGGGCGTATAGTAAGGTTGTGATTTTGCAGATCAACACATTTTCTACGTTATTTAAGGAAGAAATCGTTGCCAAGGAGGAAATGAAGCATTGACAAAGCACAACCAAGATCAGAAAAGCCATGATGGTCACAAGGAAGGTAGCCGTGGGGGAAGTAACCCGAATAAAAGGAGATTATCCCCGTAGAATACATTCATAGGAATGGTTGTGATGAATTGCGAGGGTTTAAGCTCAATGTGAATTTGATACCAATTCGGCTGGGAGAGTTTGATGTAATCCTGGGAATGGATTGGCTATCAACCCACGGAGCAGTTATTAACTGTAAGGAAAAGTGTGTACACCTGAAGACTCCTAATAAGTCAAAGGTGGTATTTTACGGTAGTAAGTCACCAAGAGAATCTTGTTGTCTTACTATGATGCAAACAAGGAGGTTACTCAAGAAAGGTTGTGTGTGCTATTTGGCCCATGTGATTGATACTCGCCAGGTCGGGGGTGAGATGAGTCAAGTACCAGTCGTGAGAAAGTTCACCGATGTTTTTCCCGAAGAGCTTCCGGGACTGCCGCCAGACAGGGAGATCGAGTTCGTAATCGATTTGGTACCGGGAACCGCACCAATATCAAAGCCGCCGTACCGGATGGCACCGGTAGAAATGAAAGAGTTGAGGGTGCAACTGCAGGAGCTGTTAAATAAAGGTTATATCAGACCGAGCGTGTCCCCGTGGGGAGCGCCAGTTCTGTTTGTAAAGAAGAAAGACGGTTCAATGAGGCTTTGTATCGACTATCGGGAGTTGAACAAAGTTACGATTAAGAATAGGTATCCGCTTCCTAGAATTGACGATCTGTTTGATCAACTTAAAGGAGCAAAGTACTTTTCAAAGATCGACGTAAGAACAGGTTATCATCAGTTGAAGGTGAGGCAAGAAGATATCCCGAAGACTGCATTCAGAACTCGTTATGGTCACTTCGAGTCTCTGGTAATGTCCTTTGGATTGACGAATGCACCAACAGCATTCATGGATATGATGAACCGAGTGTTCAAGCAGTACTTGGATAAGTTCGTAGTTGTATTCATTGATGACATCTTGGTGTATTCAGAAACAGAGGAGGAGCATGCTGAACACTTAAAGATTGTATTAACATCTCTCAGGAGGGAGAAATTGTATGCGAAGTTTTCTAAGTGTGAGTTTTGGTTGCAAAGAGGGCAATTTCGGGGTCATGTCATCGACGAGAATGGTGTTTCGGTAGACCCAGCCAAGGTAGAAGCAGTTATCAACTGGGAACAGCCGAAGACGCCGACAGAGATCCGGAGTTTCTTGGGATTAGCGGGATACTATCGAAGATTCATCCAGGATTTTTCAAAGATAGCGTCGCCGTTGACCAACCTCACCAGGAAAACAGTCAAGTTTGTTTGGTCGGAGAAATGTGAGAAAAGTTCCATGGAGCTGAAGAAGAGACTCAGCCAAGCACCAGTGTTGACCTTACCAGAAAACACTGGGGGGTTTCGTAGTGTATAGTGATGCGTCACACAAGGGTCTTGGCCGTGTGTTAATGCAGCGCGGCAAGGTCGTGGCGTACGCATCACGTCAGCTAAAGGACTATGAGAAGGGGTACCCGCCTCATGACCTGGAATTAGCAGCGGTAGTTTTCGCCTTGAAGATTTGAAGGCACTACCTATATGGGGAAAAGTGTGAGATATATACAGATCCCAAAAGTCTGAAATATATCTTCACTCAAAAAGAGCTGAACATGAGGCAACGCCGATGGTTGGAATTGATCAAGGACTACGACTGTGAAATTCTGTATCATCCGGGCAAAGCGAATGTAGTGGCCGATGCCTTAAGCAGAAAGGGCAAGGTGAAACTGATGCAAATAACAGTTCAAGAGGAATTGATAAAGGACTTTGAACGTCTGGAGCTGGAAGTTAGGTATCCAGTGGAGGAGGACGAAAAAGTGTTCGCCGGGACAGTGGGTCCGACTCTACTGGATAAGATACAAGAGGCTCAAGAATTTGATGAAGAATGTATCGAAATTAAGAAGCAGCTAGCGGAGGGAAAAACATTAAGGTATAAGGTTGACAGCACAGGATTGCTGAGATTCGAGGGAAGGGTCTGGATACCCTACGTACCAGACTTACGGGAAGAGATTTTGCAAGAGGCCATAATACGAGATTTTCGGTACATCCGGGTAGCACCAAGATGTATCAAGATCTTCGACAACATTATTGGTGGCCGCATTTGAAAGGGGAAGTCGCAGAGTTCGTCAGCCGGTGTTTAACCTGTCAGAGGATCAAGGCTGAGCACCAGCGACCGAGCGGATTGCTGCAACCCTTAGAGATTCCCGAGTGGAAGTGGGAACACATCACAATTGATTTTGTGGTAGGACTTCCAACTACGCAGAAGGGTCTGGACGCCATCTGGGTGATCGTAGATCGTTTAACCAAGTCTGCCCATTTCCTACCAATTAAGATCAGAGATCCGCGCTTCACGTCAAATTTTTGGAGAAGTCTACAAGAAAGACTGGGAACACAGCTAAGAATGAGTACGGCATATCATCCTCAGACTGATGGTCAGAGTGAGCGAACCATTCAGACTCTAGAGGATATGCTTCGGGCAGTTGTTATGGACTTAAGTGGCAGATGGGACGATCACTTGCCACTAGTAGAGTTCGCCTACAACAATAGTCACCATGCTAGTATTGGAATGCCACCGTACGAAGCATTATACGGAAGAAAGTGTCGAACCCCGTTGTGATGGGATGAAGTTGGAGAACGGAGATTGTTGGGGCCAGAAATGGTACAACAAACCGTGGAAATCATTAGAGTAATAAGACAACGGTTAGTAGCAGCCCAGGATCGCCAGAAGAAGTATGCCGACTTACACCGTCAGAAACGAGACTTTGAAGTTGGTAGTTTTGTGTTTCTGAAGGTATCTCCCTGGAAAGGGAAGATCCGTTTCGGGGAAAAGGGCAAATTGAGCCCTAGGTTCATAGGACCGTTCGAAATTTTGAGGCGGATCGGCGAAGTGGCGTACGAGGTAGCATTACCTCCTGAACTTGAGCACATTCACAACGTGTTTCATGTATCAGTGTTGCGTCCGTATAAGCCAGATTACAAACATGTTATCTCCTATGAACCAATTCAAGTCGAAAGGGATTTATCGTACGAGGAGATTCCTGTTCAAATACTGGATAGGAAAGAGCAGAAGCTGAGGAATAAAATCATTCACTCGGTGAAAGTTCTCTGGAGAAATCACGCAGTGGAAGAAGCCACGTGGGAACTCGAAGAGAAAATGAGAACGAATTACCCCCAGTTATTCGCGTAACCTTAGGTTGAAATTCCGAGGACGGAATTTTTATAAGGGGGATAGGATGTAATGTCCGGAAAATTTTAAACATTGTACCAAATTTATTTTTATAAATAAATTCGTTTTATATAATTTTATAAATTTAATTTGGATCCATGTAAGTAGTATTATTCAAATTTATAAATTAATCCTAACATTTACGTACAAGAAATTGGGAAGAAAATTAATAAATAATTTTATTCTATCATTAACGGATTTAAATAATTCGAAAGAGAAATTTTTGCTGAAACAAATATTCAAATAATTAATTTATTTAATTAATTATTTAATTTAAATATTAGGACATAAGGGTGTTAATTTAATGGACCCATTTTTCTTTTATTTTATTGGGCCAAATTTCCTTTTTATTTTCCGAATTGGGCCAAACCCATGTTATCTTATGTTAAGCCCAAATTCTAGACCAGCCGGGTTGAGCCAAGCAAATCGGGTCGACCCATTCTCCAGTCGGGTTGAAGTTCTTTTCAATTGGGTTGGGAATATATCAGCACCAGCATACCAATTTGGGAGAAAAACCAAATCAGACGCAACGAGAGGGAGAGGAGATGTCAATCACCGGCATTAGGTGAAGGAAAACAATCGAGCAAGACGGGAACCCAGAACCCTAGCCTCTCAATCAGTCAAACCTAACACTTCAAATCAGTCATAGCCTTCGATCGAGCGGGGAAAGGAGCTGGTGGGACAGCACGGTAGCGAAAGGACCGGCGGCACGACCAAGAGGGCCATGGGCGACCGATAGTCCATCGAACGGCCCAAGGGGTTAAGTGACCGGCGACGTGACCAGTGGCAACGCACGACTCAAGAACTGCCGACCGAGCCAGCTGGGTTCAGACAAGACCGACGCGGACAGCTCACTCCTTTTACCTGACGGTCACCGGCTCAATCAATTGGGTTTTGCCCAGCAATTGGGTAAACCTTGTTCTATAAATTGAAGCCCCAACCCACTTGCCAAAGCTGTCGATTCTTCCTTTGTTCTTGATTAGGAGTAAAATACATACAAATTAGAAAATTAGGGTTTGAAATTAGAAAATTTAGGGAGAGAAATTCAGCGGTAAGCCACTGTGAATGTCCGGTTGGGTTGATTATTTTTGGAGAAGGAGGCGACAAGCAGCTCGATCAAAACCAAGGTATCGAAATGGGTTGTGATAGTTTCCAGTTAGGTTCTGTATAATTTTCTTGCTATTTGTGCTGTGTTTAGTTTGTAGTATACGTTGTATTGGATCGTGATGACCAGATCCGGGTATTTGGAGACCCGAATTTGGGGGCGTCACAGGTTGGTATCAGAGCTATAGGTTATAACCCTTAGGAGAAAGAGTCCTTAGGCTATAACCTGAGAGAATATAGAGGAATAGAAGAGGATAGAACTTATATAGAGTTATTTTTGGGTAGAAATTTATTATGATCTTAAAATTGAGGATTTGGATCATACGTTGGTGTTATTAAGCTTGTGGATAATTTGAGGAATGTGTATTGATGAGATAATATGGTAAAGTGAAGACCATTAAGTATGGACGATCCATTGTAAGCTGGAGTTATAGATATTCGAGGTAATTAGATTAATCATTTGATGTTATTGATCAATTCTGTGGCTATTGATCAATTTTTGTGGCTATTCATTAGATAAGATATTGGAGTGATGTGGTATAGAGTTTCTTTGTGAAGAAGAGAGGGTACCTTAGAATCTGTTGGGTTAAGGTTTGCAAGAAGGAAATGATTAATTCGATAAATAATGAATATATCGATATTTTGAAGTGTTAGTTAAGTTATTAAGCTTTATGGTGGAATGCCAGGTGAGACAAAGGTAATGAACTCATATAGAGTTGTTAAGCAAAAGTTGAGAGTATTAAGATGAATGATTTTATATGCAAAAAAAAAAATAAAAATTTAAGAGATGACTGGTGGCAATTTAGATTGTTTTGATGATTAGAAAGGAGAGACAACGGAGAGATTATAAGAAATGAACCGAGGGTAGATTTAGTGTCTGATCTGGAAAAAGTATCTAGAGATGGAACTGAATGATGAGATAATAGAAATCCCTAAGGAGGATCAATTGGAGCCGATATAAGGAATAAGTGGAGGAAATGAAAGAAAGAAAGATTAAGTCTGAGAGTTATAAGACCTTTGTGAGTCGTAGTGAATAAAGAATAGTAGTCAATGTATATGTACTAGTATACCTATGCATGTAAGAAATGTGAATCTCAGTTTTTGTACAGCTAGCAGTATATCTGTTGTAAGTCCCAATTTTGTGTAAGTTGTGGAGTAGTTATGTGAATCCCATCTTGTTGTTAGTAACAGAGGGATAAGTGGATATCAGGAATGTTATATGATGTAAGTAGTACGAGGTACTAAGATGAGCTTATTAGTATTTACTAAAGGTGTCTTGAGTTGATATGATGATGATACATCCCCACTTTTCAAATCTAGGGGGATGCAATTCTTGTTAATCCCATCTTTTGTGTCTTAATGGGATAGTTAACATTTATAGGAATATGCCTGAAACTATAAGTGTTTGACACACTAAGGGGTGTATGAATATAAATATAGTATTGCTGATTATGATCGATTTATGCTTTGACTCTTAAATGATAACATCAGTAGAATTTTGCACGATGTGTAAAACAAGAAGGATTTATGTAAGGTTTTGTTTAGAACAAACAATGCCGTCAAGGAGACAACCCCGATACACGAGGGCAGAAGAGTTAGTGAATAACAAGGAGGGTCAGACTGACCCTAAGAGAGCCTTTGCGAATTTGTTAGAGGAAACGATGCAAGGCAGACCAGCCATTGCGGTGGTTCGGCCATGAAGTCACATGGCGAACTTTACGGGTTTTAAATTTTTAGGGCCACCGGAGTTTCATGGGAATACGGATCCGAGTGAAGCCCAAACAAGGGTAGAAGAAATGGAGAAAGTTTTCGAGGTCGCGAGAGTGACCGAGGAACAGAAGACGTCAATTGCCACTTTCACGAGGGAGGGTGAGTCAAATTACTGGTGGAAGGCGAATAGAAGCCGAGCTGGGGAAGGCACAACTGCGTGGACTCGTTTTAAGGAGTTGTTTTCGAAAAAAAAATTACCTTCTAGAAAGCACGCAGGCAAGTATGGAGATAATGTTCTTGAATCCGAAGCAAGGTGATATATCGGTAGCAGAATACACAACGAAGTTTAACAAACTAACTAGGTTTGCCCCACAATAAGTGGACACCGGAGTTAGGCAAGCGAAGAGATTTAAACAAGGGTTGAAGCCCTGGGCGTATAGTAAGGTTGTGATTTTGCAGATCAACACATTTTCTACGTTATTTAAGGAAGAAATCGTTGCCAAGGAGGAAATGAAGCATTGACAAAGCACAACCAAGATCAGAAAAGCCATGATGGTCACAAGGAAGGTAGCCGTGGGGGAAGTAACCCGAATAAAAGGAGATTATCCCCGTAGAATACATTCATAGGAATGGTTGTGATGAATTGCGAGGGTTTAAGCTCAATGTGAATTTGATACCAATTCGGCTGGGAGAGTTTGATGTAATCCTGGGAATGGATTGGCTATCAACCCACGGAGCAGTTATTAACTGTAAGGAAAAGTGTGTACACCTGAAGACTCCTAATAAGTCAAAGGTGGTATTTTACGGTAGTAAGTCACCAAGAGAATCTTGTTGTCTTACTATGATGCAAACAAGGAGGTTACTCAAGAAAGGTTGTGTGTGCTATTTGGCCCATGTGATTGATACTCGCCAGGTCGGGGGTGAGATGAGTCAAGTACCAGTCGTGAGAAAGTTCACCGATGTTTTTCCCGAAGAGCTTCCGGGACTGCCGCCAGACAGGGAGATCGAGTTCGTAATCGATTTGGTACCGGGAACCGCACCAATATCAAAGCCGCCGTACCGGATGGCACCGGTAGAAATGAAAGAGTTGAGGGTGCAACTGCAGGAGCTGTTAAATAAAGGTTATATCAGACCGAGCGTGTCCCCGTGGGGAGCGCCAGTTCTGTTTGTAAAGAAGAAAGACGGTTCAATGAGGCTTTTGTATCGACTATCGGGAGTTGAACAAAGTTACGATTAAGAATAGGTATCCGCTTCCTAGAATTGACGATCTGTTTGATCAACTTAAAGGAGCAAAGTACTTTTCAAAGATCGACGTAAGAACAGGTTATCATCAGTTGAAGGTGAAGCAAGAAGATATCCCGAAGACTGCATTCAGAACTCGTTATGGTCACTTCGAGTCTCTGGTAATGTCCTTTGGATTGACGAATGCACCAACAGCATTCATGGATATGATGAACCGAGTGTTCAAGCAGTAAGTACTTGGATAAGTTCGTAGTTGTATTCATTGATGACATCTTGGTGTATTCAGAAACAGAGGAGGAGCATGCTGAACACTTAAAGATTGTATTAACATCTCTCAGGAGGGAGAAATTGTATGCGAAGTTTTCTAAGTGTGAGTTTTGGTTGCAAAGAGGGCAATTTCGGGGTCATGTCATCGACGAGAATGGTGTTTCGGTAGACCCAGCCAAGGTAGAAGCAGTTATCAACTGGGAACAGCCGAAGACGCCGACAGAGATCCGGAGTTTCTTGGGATTAGCGGGATACTATCGAAGATTCATCCAGGATTTTTCAAAGATAGCGTCGCCGTTGACCAACCTCACCAGGAAAACAGTCAAGTTTGTTTGGTCGGAGAAATGTGAGAAAAGTTCCATGGAGCTGAAGAAGAGACTCAGCCAAGCACCAGTGTCAACCCGATGTGGAGACTTAAAGTGTATGGATTTTGGGGTCGTTACAGTTGGTATCAGAGCTGATAGGTTAGAAACCTTAGGTACCAGTACCTTAGGTTATAACCTTAGAGAATAGAAGTGAAGATGATAGAGTTAAGAGAATAATAAGTTAAAAATGATTATGGTACAATCGTACTCTTTAATGGTTGATGTATGGTATCTGGGCTAAACAATTCCTTTAGAGAGCGGAGGTTGATACGAACTAGCGATCGATTTAACTCGCTGTGCAAGACAGTGTAGACGAGACGGGGACTAGTTTGTTGGTTGTTTGTGGGAAACCACTAAGGTGCTGTACAGAACACTGTTAGAGACTCGAGGTGTATTACGTATAGAATTAGGGATGTGTATGATTAACAAGTGATTGTTTTCGTATAGGTAGAAGCATGAGATGAGTTAAGTTCTAGAAACGTTACAGGAATAAGATGAGAATGACGCGAGGTAAACTCGAATAAAATATTGAATAATATGAATAAAGATAGAGATTCTTAAAGGAAGAATTGTTATATATAAACAAGAAGATTCAAAGAAGAATCATGAAGAGTTAAATAAGATGAGGATCAGGAGTTACCTGACTCCAATAATAAAGATGGTGTTAATAAATAGACGATATCTATAAGATGAGAATGATATAATGATAAGGATGAACTCAAATAGAGTTTAGAGAATTTATGTGAGATAATATTATGATAAAATGATTAGGTTCAAAGAAGAACCTGAAGAGCTAAAAGAACAGGGAACACCTGAGTTAATTAATCATAAGATAATGTGATTAAAGAGAAGAATGAACAAGATCGTAGGATGAGACGATCATGAGATAAGAAAGAATCGTAAGAAGAGATAATGATAGAACGAGATCACGATGTGACATTCTAATGTTATAAAATGTCAGGAAATCTTAAATGATTGAATAATTGTAGCATGACGCTATAAAGAGATGGTACTATGAAATAGTACAAAGTAAACTCACGAGGAGTTATGGATGATGAAATACGAGAAATTCGTATCAAGCAAAGAGTTAAGATAAGAGCAAGATGAAATTAGGTGGGAATTCAATTGAGGACTCATGTTAGTGGCTGAGTTATACGATTCTTGGTATGGGACGGGATACGATCCCCGTCTCGTCTACACTGTCTTGCACAGCGAGTTAAATCGATCGCTAGTTCTTATCAACCTCCGCTCTTTGAAGGAATTGTTTAGCCCATATACCATACATCAACCATTAAAGAGTACGATTGTACCATAATCATTTTTAACTTATTATTCTCTTAACTCTATCATCTTCACTTCTATTCTCTAAGGTTATAACCTAAGGTACTCGTACCTAAGGTTTCTAACCTATCAGCTCTGATACCAACTGTAACGACCCCAAAATCCATACACTTCAACTCTCCACATCGGTCGCTAACAATACATCTATATTCTAACTTTATAACATTAATCGATAATAAACTCAATAAAACGCGGAATAAATAAAAACTTCTCAGTTTTCTTTCTTTGCTTTCCCTGAATCATAACCTTTATTCCATTACATATTCTAGAATCACAATTGATTCGCTTCATCAAAGTTATAATAAAAATAAAACTTCAAAATTCAACACCCTTTATACAACGGATAAAATTAAATTACAACTCAATACAAATTTAACAACTCTACATTTGTTACAATTAATACATTTCAAATACATCATATCGAACCTTAATCATGGTTCAAAAACATAATTTAAGCTAAAATAATTAATCTGCATGCTTTACATCTGAATCATGCCATTCAATTTACCTTGTATCTTTAACCGTATTTTAAACCTGCAAAGTGGTTATTTGCAAAAATGAGCTCGACAGCTCAGCAAAATCTAACAGTGTGTATGCACCACATAACACATAGATAACATGCTCAACATTTAAATTATAATCGTTTGACTAAATAAATCATGCATAATGATCAACACTTAACAATTAGAGATTGAGTTCCATAACTCAATCAGCATTCTCTACTCAACAAACGTAGTCATATTTTGACTTGGTCGTCTCATACTTGTAAGATATATAAAGTACATCATGCTTATACATCATATGATTAAAATAATTAATCAATTAATTCACATAACAAATAGGAACTGAAAGACTTGCCTGGTTTGTAGATTATCAACTACCATAACCAGCTTATATCTATCTGCACGTCACGTATCCTACACGATATATATAATCATGCACATCATTTATTAGCCACGTAGTAATACTTAATATTCATTATACTTAACAATTCATAATCCTTCATTTTTATTATAAACGTTATAAACCTTCATTTTATTGCGTCTCGCTTTAATCGACACTTAACCACTGGCTAAGTTTTAAACTTTGTTCTACACTAGATGCGTAATGGTTATAAGTAATTCTTGTTTAGGGTAACATATGATAACCAAAAAGAAAAGAATTAAAAATAGAAAAAAAATTCCATTTCTGCAATTCTCGCCGGGGCGAGAAATTCCCTAACAAAAACCTCGCCGGGGCGAGACATCTGATTTCCAGATTCTGCAGTTCGCGAACTGCAGAATTTCAAAGCCAAAAATTCGCAATTCCTTCATCCAATAGGCAATTTATGCATACCCAGACATCGTACATAGTGTAAAACTAAAACCTAACATGTGTACAGTGATTCTAACAACATAAATTGCTTAAATAACAAATTTTAAAGACCCAAAACCAAAGTTCATGCTAGTTTTTCATATTTGAACAAATTTAACGAATCAAACTCTCACGAATTCGTTTCTCCACCAATTTGATTGATTTAACTAGCAACGTTTTCGTTTCTCAGAATACTAACACAATCCATTATCAATTACAGACTCTATACATGAATTAACTATTAATTTTAGTCTCAAAATAGACTAAAATATACATATTACTACAAAACTCAATTTTCTTCCTCTAATTCATATTTTCATGAATTTGATAACTCCAAAAATATATATAAACACCAAATAACGGATTAAGCATGCTTATAAACATATATTACCAATACTTCATCAAATCCTTCAACCAAAAATCCATTTTAAAGAAAACTCAATGAATATGAAATTAACAACTCAAAGTTAGATTATTACCTTTGATTCTTGCTTAGGTTATCTAGATGATGACAAGAATTGCTTGTTAAATCTTCTTCCTTCTCTTGATTTCTCAAGTGCCTTCTCAATTTCACAGAGAATCCTTTTTCTCTCACTTTCTCTCTTCCTCCCTTCTCTGTGTTCTCTCTTCTCCAGACTTAGGAGAATAACGTAAAAAATAAAACCTCTCCTATAGTCAGTTACAAAACAAAGGGTCTCTAGGCCATGTTTGGCTAGAACCCAATTAAACCTCCTTTCTTTATTTTAATATTTTTTTTAATATGATAAATCATGTCACACTTAAATATAATTTTGTTAAATAAAATAATTTTGTTTAATAAAATCATCCTTCACTTAATAAATAATTTTATTGAGTAAAATTATTCATCCTCTCATTTAATAAATTACCAACATCTATGCATAATAAAACACGCATCAAAAATATAAAAATATTTATCTTCACCTTACTTAATATTCTTATACAAATAAATTATCACACAATATTCTCATCAAATATTTATTTTATTAAATAATCATTCCAATTAAAATATTTATTCTACTCAATAAATATTTTATCCATTTACGAAATTCACAATCGTAACACATTAACACGTAACATATTTATATGTAATACATTACTACTCTCTCATTTTATTAATATAATTATATTCTCATTAATTCCTTAGTTTAATTAAATAAATCACTCACATTATTATGAAATTTAATTCACAATAATTTTCATTGTTCACAAAACATAACAATCAAATTATATTATTTTTCAATATAATTTCAACTTTCTAATATTCAGTAAATATCTTTTTCGTAACAATTTCCTTCATTTCATTCAATAGTTTAATTAACTATTAAACCTCGTTTCACAAATACACGAATATATAATTCTCTTCACATTAAAACATATATTTCACAAAATATATATCACATATACTCATACACAAAACTCAAAACGTCACATAATAAGAATTTTCTATTTGCTAAATTCTTATTTAATAATTTCTGAAAATTCGAGTTGTCACATCCTTCCCTCCTTATAAAGATTCCGTCCTCGGAATCAACGAAACCTCCCTTACTCGGTTTTCACTAAATCTCTTTCACAATTATCGTCGAATAACTTCAACGCATTACCTTAATTTAGGTTTTATTTCATCACCTTCACTTAAACTTGAAACACTTCGAGTATTATATATTCTTTTTAACCCTCTAACGCATTTATTGCGTATCATACACGTCATAATCATAAAATACCTTGATTTAGCATCGGATAAATACTCGGGATATCACATTCACCCCTTCTTCTAAGAATTTCGTTCTCAAAATTTTGTTTTACTACTATTCGATCCTTCCATTTAACGAAATGGACTTTACGTTAATCTCTACTTATTCATTGGGTTCTACAAATAAATTCTTTCTCTAGAGACCTTTCTAAGGTCATCACATTCTTCACATCTTCTTCTTCTAAAAATTTCTCATCATTCTCTCTTCCCTTTCTGGAACTTCATTTCTTCATCAACATATGCCACATTCTATAACCTATCCCTTTTTAAGGAATCTCTTCTTTCTACTTCCACCTTTCAAAAGAATAAGAATCTTCCACAATTGTTCAATAATTGGGAAGTAGTATGAATAATTAAAGAATTTAATGATACATTCAAAAACTTTCAATAATCTGCTGAGGAGTCGTAAAGACTTGAACCTTGGCCTAGTTTAACAGATATTTCTACTGTAACCTTTAACAGTCAAAGACTATGGACCATCTCTTCTCGTACTCTAGGTGATCATCCCTTCGTACTATGTATTGTGCACATACATATTAACGCTATTGCGTAACCCCCATTACAGGGTTGGTTCACCTCAGACTTAATACAAATTCCGCACCAGAATAAACTGGTTTGGTATAAAATCTCAAAGAACTCTTAAACTTCATAAATATCTTTCAACAATCGTCTAGCCGAACAAATTAGCATAGACCTTGAACAACAATTCGAATATTAATCAAAATATTTTTAGCCAACTCAATTGGCATATCTTTTCATAAATAAAAAGAAAACCAAAATTCTTTTATGACGTCATGATACCGCACCGCTCGATGGTACGTTGAGCATTCCGTCATTTTTAGGACTTTGTCATACTACATCATACCATAGTGGGCTGACGATCCTTCGATCACATCCAACACTAGGTTCGATTGCATTGATGACTCCATCGTTCAAAATACATTTTGATAATTTCAAATCATTTTTGTCTAGCTGAAACAATTAGCATAAACATACGAATAATAACATCTTTTAAAACTTATTGGTTCAATCATTGACCCAATGTATTTTCAAGAACAGAAAATTACGAATATCAGCACGATGTCAATAAATTTCGAAAATCTAGCATAGCTAGAAGATCTGGAATATCCATTTTCTCCATTAACTTCAATCTTGACTTCATTACTTCATTACTCGATCATTCTATCATTCTTCAATATCATCAATGCTATCTATAGCACAACTTTTCTATACCCAATATAGTTCATCAAACTTACCACACTTTGGAAGTCCAGGAACTTACCACAATCATATGGTTTTAGGAACTTATCCCAGTCAGACCAAAATCGTCCATTCGCAGAGGGGTTCCACCATACGATTATGAGTCACGAACTTACCCTAAGTATGAGTTTTAAGAACCGTACCTAATATTAAATATTCTCTAACTATCAAATATAAATATGAGAAAATAATCACCTTCTCATCATATGTATATCGATAGTGCGACACCAATATTTCAATGATTATCAATATAGGAAGTTAAGCGGTTGTTAAACCATGGACAAATCCCGTCCCATACCAAGAATCGTACAACTCAGCCACTAACATGAGTCCTCAATTGAAATCCCACCTAATTTCATCTTGCTCTTATCTTAACTCTTTGCTTGATACGAATTTCTCGTATTTCATCATCCATAACTCCTCGTGAGTTTACTTTGTACTATTTCATAGTACCATCTCTTTATAGCGTCATGCTACAATTATTCAATCATTTAAGATTTCCTGACATTTTATAACCTTAGCAGATCCCATCGTGATCTCGTTCTATCATCATCTCCTCTTACGATTCTTTCTTATCTCATGATCGTCTCATCCTACGATCTTCTTAATTCTTCTCTTTAATCACATTATCTTATGATTAATCAACTCAGGTGTTCCCTATTCTTTTAGCTCTTCAGGTTCTTCTTTGAACCTAATCATTTTATCATAATCTTGTCTCACATAAATTCTCTAAACTCTATTTGAGTTCATCCTTATCATTATATCTTTCTCATCTTATAGATATCGTCTATTTATTATCACCATCTTTATTATTGGAGTCAGGTAACTCCTGATTCTCATCTTATTTAACTCTTCATCATTTTTCTTGGAATCTTCTTGTTTATATATAACAATTCTTCCTTTAAGAATCTCTATCTTTATTCATATTATTCAATATTTTATTCGAGTTTACCTCGCGTCATTCTCATCTTATTCCTGTAACGTTTCTAGAACTTAACTCATCTCATGCTTCTACCTATACGAAAAGAATCACTTGTTAATCATACACATCCCTAATTCTATACGTAATACACCTCGAGTCTCTAACAGTGTTCTGTACAACACCTGAGTGGTTTCCCACAAACAACCAACAAACTAGTCCCCGTCTCGTCTACACTGTCTTGCACAGCGAGTTAAATCGATCGCTAGTTCTTATAAACCTCCGCTCTTTGAAGGAATTGTTTAGCCCATATACCATACATCAACCATTAAAGAGTACGATTGTACCATAATCATTTTTAACTTATTATTCTCTTAACTCTATCATCTTCACTTCTATTCTCTAAGGTTATAACCTAAGGTACTCGTACCTAAGGTTTCTAACCTATCAGCTCTGATACCAACTGTAACGACCCCAAAATCCATACACTTCAACTCTCCACATCGGTCGCTAACAATACATCTATATTCTAACTTTATAACATTAATCGATAATAAACTCAATAAAACGCGGAATAAATAAAAACTTGTCAGTTTTCTTTCTTTGCTTTCCCTAAATCATAACCTTTATTCCATTACATATTCTAGAATCACAATTGATTCGCTTCATCAAAGTTATAATAAAAATAAAACTTCAAAATTCAACACCCTTTATACAACGGATAAAATTAAATTACAACTCAATACAAATTTAACAACTCTACATTTGTTACAATTAATACATTTCAAATACATCATATCGAACCTTAATCATGGTTCAAAAACATAATTTAAGCTAAAATAATTAATCTGCATGCTTTACATCTGAATCATGCCATTCAATTTACCTTGTATCTTTAACCGTATTTTAAACCTGCAAAGTGGTTATTTGCAAAAATGAGCTCGACAGCTCAGCAAAATCTAACAGTGTGTATGCACCACATAACACATAGATAACATGCTCAACATTTAAATTATAATCGTTTGACTAAATAAATCATGCATAATGATCAACACTTAACAATTAGAGATTGAGTTCCATAACTCAATCAGCATTCTCTACTCAACAAACGTAGTCATATTTTGACTTGGTCGTCTCATACTTGTAAGATATATAAAGTACATCATGCTTATACATCATATGATTAAAATAATTAATCAATTAATTCACATAACAAATAGGAACTGAAAGACTTGCCTGGTTTGTAGATTATCAACTACCATAACCAGCTTATATCTATCTGCACGTCACGTATCCTACACGATATATATAATCATGCACATCATTTATTAGCCACGTAGTAATACTTAATATTCATTATACTTAACAATTCATAATCCTTCATTTTTATTATAAACGTTATAAACCTTCATTTTATTGCGTCTCGCTTTAATCGACACTTAACCACTGGCTAAGTTTTAAACTTTGTTCTACACTAGATGCGTAATGGTTATAAGTAATTCTTGTTTAGGGTAACATATGATAACCAAAAAGAAAAGAATTAAAAATAGAAAAAAAATTCCATTTCTGCAATTCTCGCCGGGGCGAGAAATTCCCTAACAAAAACCTCGCCGGGGCGAGACATCTGATTTCCAGATTCTGCAGTTCGCGAACTGCAGAATTTCAAAGCCAAAAATTCGCAATTCCTTCATCCAATAGGCAATTTATGCATACCCAGACATCGTACATAGTGTAAAACTAAAACCTAACATGTGTACAGTGATTCTAACAACATAAATTGCTTAAATAACAAATTTTAAAGACCCAAAACCAAAGTTCATGCTAGTTTTTCATATTTGAACAAATTTAACGAATCAAACTCTCACGAATTCGTTTCTCCACCAATTTGATTGATTTAACTAGCAACGTTTTAGTTTCTCAGAATACTAACACAATCCATTATCAATTACAGACTCTATACATGAATTAACTATTAATTTTAGTCTCAAAATAGACTAAAATATACATATTGCTACAAAACTCAATTTTCTTCTTCTAATTCATATTTTCATGAATTTGATAACTCCAAAAATATATATAAACACCAAATAACGGATTAAGCATGCTTATAAACATATATTACCAATACTTCATCAAATCCTTCAACCAAAAATCCATTTTAAAGAAAACTCAATGAATATGAAATTAACAACTCAAAGTTAGATTATTACCTTTGATTCTTGCTTAGGTTATCTAGATGATGACAAGAATTGCTTGTTAAATCTTCTTCCTTCTCTTGATTTCTCAAGTGCCTTCTCAATTTCACAGAGAATCCTTTTTCTCTCACTTTCTCTCTTCCTCCCTTCTCTGTGTTCTCTCTTCTCCAGACTTAGGAGAATAACGTAAAAAATAAAACCTCTCCTATAGTCAGTTACAAAACAAAGGGTCTCTAGGCCATGTTTGGCTAGAACCCAATTAAACCTCCTTTCTTTATTTTAATATTTTTTTTAATATGATAAATCATGTCACACTTAAATATAATTTTGTTAAATAAAATAATTTTGTTTAATAAAATCATCCTTCACTTAATAAATAATTTTATTGAGTAAAATTATTCATCCTCTCATTTAATAAATTACCAACATCTATGCATAATAAAACACGCATCAAAAATATAAAAATATTTATCTTCACCTTACTTAATATTCTTATACAAATAAATTATCACACAATATTCTCATCAAATATTTATTTTATTAAATAATCATTCCAATTAAAATATTTATTCTACTCAATAAATATTTTATCCATTTACGAAATTCACAATCGTAACACATTAACACGTAACATATTTATATGTAATACATTACTACTCTCTCATTTTATTAATATAATTATATTCTCATTAATTCCTTAGTTTAATTAAATAAATCACTCACATTATTATGAAATTTAATTCACAATAATTTTCATTGTTCACAAAACATAACAATCAAATTATATTATTTTTCAATATAATTTCAACTTTCTAATATTCAGTAAATATCTTTTTCGTAACAATTTCCTTCATTTCATTCAATAGTTTAATTAACTATTAAACCTCGTTTCACAAATACACGAATATATAATTCTCTTCACATTAAAACATATATTTCACAAAATATATATCACATATACTCATACACAAAACTCAAAACGTCACATAATAAGAATTTTCTATTTGCTAAATTCTTATTTAATAATTTCTGAAAATTCGGGTTGTCACATCCTTCCCTCATTATAAGGATTCCGTCCTCGGAATCAACGAAACCTCCCTTACTCGGTTTTCACTAAATCCCTTTCACAATTATCGTCGAATAACTTCAACGCATTACCTTAATGTAGGTTTTATTGCATCACCTTCACTTAAACTTGAAACACTTCGAGTATTATATATTCTTTTTAACCCTCTAACGCATTTATTGCGTATCATACACGTCATAATCATAAAATACCTTGATTTAGCATCGGATAAATACTCGGGATATCACATTCACCCATTCTTCTAAGAATTTCGTCCTCGAAATTTTGTTTTACTACTATTCGATCCTTCCATTTAACGAAATGGACTTTACGTTAATCTCTACTTATTCATTGGGTTCTACAACTAAATTCTTTCTCTAGAGACCTTTCTAAGGTCATCACATTCTTCACATCTTCTTCTTCTAAAAATTTCTCATCATTCTCTCTTCCCTTTCTGGAACTTCATTTCTTCATCAACATATGCCACATTCTATAACCTATCCCTTTTTAAGGAATATCTTCTTTCTACTTCCACCTTTCAAAAGAATAGTAATCTTCCACAATTGTTCAATAATTGGGAAGTAGTATGAATAATTCAAGAATTTAATGATACATTCAAAAACTTTCAATAATCTGCTGAGGAGTCGTAAAGACTTGAACCTTGGCCTAGGTTAACAGATATTTCTACTGTAACCTTTAACATTCAAAGACTATGGACCATCTCTTCTCGTACTCCAGGTGATCATCCCTTCGTACTATGTATTGTGCACATATATATTAACGCTATTGCGTAACCTCCATTACAGGGTTGGTTCACCTCAGACTTAATACAAATTCCGCACCAGAATAAACTGGTTTGGCATAAAATCTCAAAGAACTCTTAAACTTCATAAATATCTTTCAACAGTCGTCTAGCCGAACCAATTAGCATAGACCTTGAACAACAATTCGAATATTAATCAAAATATTTTTAGCCAACTCAATTGGCATATCTTTTCATAACTAAAAAGAAAACCAAAATTCTTTTATGACGTCTTGATATCGTACCGCTCGATGGTACGTTGAGCATTCCGTCATTTTTAGGACTTTGTCATACTACATCATACCATAGTGGGCTGACGATCCTTCGATCACATCCAACACTAGGTTCGATTGCATTGATGACTCCATCGTTCAAAATACATTTTGATAATTTCAAATCATTTTTGTCTAGCTGAAACAATTAGCATAAACATACGAATAATAACATCTTTTAAAACTTATTGGTTCAATCATTGACCCAATGTATTTTCAAGAACAGAAAATTACGAATATCAGCACGATGTCAATAAATTTCGAAAATCTAGTATAGTTAGAAGATCTGGAATATCCATTTTCTCCATTAACTTCAATCTTGACTTCATTACTTCATTACTCGATCATTCTATCATTCTTCAATATCATCAATGTTATCTCTAGCACAACTTTTCTATACCCAATATAGTTCATCAAACTTACCACACTTTGGAAGTCCAGGAACTTACCACAATCATATGGTTTTAGGAACTTATCCTAGTCAGACCAAAATCATCCATTCGCTGAGGGGTTCCACCATACGATTATGAGTCACGAACTTACCTTAAGTATGAGTTTTAAGAACCGTACCTAATCTTAAATATTCTCTAACTATCAAATATAAATATGAGAAAAGAATCACCTTCTCATCATATGTATATCGATAGTGCGACACCAATATTTCAATGATTATCAATATAGGAAGTTAAGCGGTTATTAAACCATGGACAAATCCCGTCCCATACCAAGAATCGTACAACTCAGCCGCTAACATGAGTCCTCAATTGAAATCCCACCTAATTTCATCTTGCTCTTATCTTAACTCTTTACTTGATACGAATTTCTCGTATTTCATCATCCATAACTCCTCGTGAGTTTACTTTGTACTATTTCATAGTACCATCTCTTTAAAGCGTCATGCTACAATTATTCAATCATTTAAGATTTCCTGACATTTTATAACCTTAGCAGATCACATCGTGATCTCGTTCTATCATCATCTATTCTTACGATTCTTTCTTATCTCATGATCGTCTCATCCTACGATCTTCTTAATTCTTCTCTTTAATCACATTATCTTATGATTAATCAACTCAGGTGTTCCCTATTCTTTTAGCTCTTCAGGTTCTTCTTTGAACCTAATCATTTTATCATAATCTTGTCTCACATAAATTCTCTAAACTCTATTTAAGTTCATCCTTATCATTATATCATTCTCATCTTATAGATATCGTCTATTTATTAACACCATCTTTATTATTGGAGTCAGGTAACTCTTGATTCTCATCTTATTTAACTCTTCATGATTCTTCTTTGAATCTTCTTGTTTATATATAACAATTCTTCCTTTAAGAATCTCTATCTTTATTCATATTATTCAATAGTTTATTCGAGTTTACCTCGCGTCATTCTCATCTTATTCCTGTAACGTTTCTAGAACTTAACTCATCTCATGCTTCTACCTATACAAAAAGATTCACTTGTTAATCATACACATCCCTAATTCTATATGTAATACACCTCGAGTCTCTAACAGTGTTCTGTACAGCACCTGAGTGGTTTCCCACAAACAACCAACAAACTAGTCCCCATCTCGTCTACACTGTCTTGCACAGCGAGTTAAATCGATCGCTAGTTCGTATCAACCTCCGCTCTCTGAAGGAATTGTTTAACCCAAATACCATACATCGACCATTAAAGAGTACGATTGTACCATAATCATTTTTAACTTATTATTCTCTTAACTCTATCATCTTCACTTCTATTCTCTAAGGTTATAACCTAAGGTACTCGTACCTAAGGTTTCTAACCTATCAGCTCTGATACCAACTGTAACAACGCCAAAATCCATACACTTCAACTCTCCACATCGGTCGCTAATAATACATCTATATTCTAACTTTATAACATTAATCGATAATAAACTCAATAAAACGCGGAATAAATAAAAACTTCTCAGTTTTCTTTCTTTGCTTTCCCTGAATCATAACCTTTATTCCATTACATATTCTATAATCACAATTGATTCGCTTCATCAAAGTTATAATAAAAAAAAAACTTCAAAATTCAACACCCTTTATGCAACGGATAAAATTAAATTACAACTCAATACAAATTTAACAACTCTACATTTGTTACAATTAATACATTTCAAATACATCATATCGAACCTTAATCATGGTTCAAAAACATAATTTAAGCTAAAATAATTAATCTGCATGCTTTACATCTGAATTCTGCCATTCAATTTACCTTGTATCTTTAACCGTATTTTAAACCTGCAAAGTGGTTATTTGCAAGAATGAGCTCGACAGCTCAGCAAAATCTAACAGTGTGTATGCACCACATAACACATAGATAACATGCTCAACATTTAAATTATAATCGTTTGAATAAATAAATCATGCATAATGATCAACACTTAACAATTAGAGATTGAGTTCCATAACTCAATCAACATTCTCTACTCAACAAACGTAGTCATATTTTGACTTGGTCGTCTCATACTTGTAAGATATATAAAGTACATCATGCTTATACATCATATGATTAAAACAATTAATCAATTAATTCACATAACAAATAGGAACTGAAAGACTTGCCTGATTTGTAGATTATCAACTACCATAACTAGCTTATATCTATCTGCACGTCACGTATCCTACACGATATATATAATCACGCACATCATTTATTAGCCACGTAGTAATACTTAATATTCATCATACTTAACAATTCATAAACCTTCATTTTTATTATAAACGTTATAAACCTTCATTTTATTGCGTCTCGCTTTAATCGACACTTAACCACTGGTTAAGTTTTAAACTTTGTTCTACACTAGATGCATAATGGTTATAAGTAATTCTTGTTTAGGGTAACATATGATAACCAAAAAGAAAGGAATTAAAAATAGAAAAAAAATTTCATTTCTGACATTCTCGCCGGGGCGAGAAAATTATAACATGAAACCCTCGCCGGGGCGAGATCTCGCCGGGGCGAGAAACTATAACGTGAAACTCTCACCGGGGCGAGAAATTCCCTAACAAAAATCTCGCCGGGCGAGACATCTGATTTCCAGATTCTGCAGTTCGCGAACTGCAGAATTTCAAAGTGAAAAATTCCCAATTCCATCATCCAATAGGCAATTTACGCATACCCAGACATCATACATAATGTAAAACTAAAACCTAACATGTGTATAGTGATTCTAACAACATAAATTGCTTAAATAACAAATTTTAAAGACCCAAAACCAAAGTTCATGCTAGTTTTTCATATTTGAACAAATTTAACGAATCAAACTCTCACGAATTCGTTTCTCCACCAATTTGATTGATTTAACTAGCAACGTTTTCGTTTCTCAGAATACTAACACAATCCATTATCAATTACAGACTCTATACATGAATTAACTATTAATTTTAGTCTCAAAATAGACTAAAATATACATATTGCTACAAAACTCAATTTTCTTCTTCTAATTCATATTTTCATAAATTTGATAACTCCAAAAATATATATAAACACCAAATAACGGATTAAGCATGCTTATAAACATATATTACCAATACTTCATCAAATCCTTCAACCAAAAATCCATTTTAAAGAAAACTCAATGAATATGAAATTAACAACTCAAAGTTAGATTATTACCTTTGATTCTTGCTTAGGTTATCTAGATGATGACAAGAATTGCTTGCTAAATCTTCTTCCTTCACTTGATTTCTCAAGTGCCTTCTCAATTTCACAGAGAATCCTTTTTCTCTCACTTTCTCTCTTCTTCCCTTCTCTGTGTTCTCTCTTCTCCAGACTTAGGAGAATAACGTAAAAAATAAAACCTCTCCTATAGTCAGTTACAAAACAAAGGGTCTCTAGGCCATGTTTGGCTAGAACCCAATTAAACCTCCTTTCTTTATTTTAATATTTTTTTTTAATATGATAAACCATGTCACACTTAAATATAATTTTATTAAATAAAATAATTTTGTTTAATAAAATCATCCTTCACTTAATAAATAATTTTATTGAGTAAAATTATTCATCCTCTCATTTAATAAATTACCAACATCTATGCATAATAAAACACGCATCAAAAATATAAAAATATTTATCTTCACCTTACTTAATATTCTTATACAAATAAATTATCACACAATATTCTCATCAAATATTTATTTTATTAAATAATCATTCCAATTAAAATATTTATTCTACTCAATAAATATTTTATCCATTTATGAAATTCACAATCGTAACACATTAACACGTAACATATTTATATGTAATACATTACTCTATTATTTTATTAATATAATTATATTCTCATTAATTCCTTAGTTTAATTAAATAAATCACTCACATTATTATGAAATGGTTAAGTTATAGAAGATTGAACCAAAAGAGGCAAGAAATCAAAAATGAGAAAAGGTCACACTTGAGTTCCCTGATGAGCAGTGTCGCAGCACTGCTCCTAGGCAAAAATTCGGCAGTACGGCGTTGGTCTGGTTCTCTAGTTGACCCGAATCCGGGTCAAACCGGGTCAGGTCAGGACGAATCGGGCCTAGTCGGGTCGGACCAGGTCAGAAAATAATTTTTAAAAATAAATAAATAAATAATAAAAATTAATAATAAATAATTAAAATAATATTAAAAGATTATTTTAATTATACATTAAAGATTACTTTAATTATGATTAAAGAATTAAAATAATAATAAAGATTATTTTAAATGTGGATTAATAAAGAGTAAACAATTAAAATAATAATAAAGATTATTTTAATTATGGATTAATGAATTGTAAACAATTATGGTAATATTAAAAAATATTTTAATTATGGATAATTAAATAATATTAAGAGTTAATAAATATTTTAATTATGGATTAATAATAAACAATTGAATAATTTTGAAGGTTATTTAATTGTGGACTAATGAGATATGAATAATTAGAGTAAGAATGAATGTAACTTTAATTATAGATTAAACAAATAAAGTAATGATTTAGATTATTTTATTTGTAGACTAGTGAAGTATGAATATTGATTAAGAAAATTATTTAAAGAAAGTTTTAATATTAATAAGTGATGCAAGGATACTTTACGTATGTGATGAGACAGTGATAAATAAAATAAAGTGTGTGATAAATAAAATAAAGTGTGAACATCAATTGAACAAATATAATAATAAAGAGATTATTTTCTTTGTAGTAAAGGGAGTAATTGTGTAAATAAGAATAGATTGATTGGCGAGTCCTAATTATATGAGATGAGTAAGTTAGATCAATTAGATTTATATTTGCGGGTTATTAGAAATTAAGCGTTAAATGTGTGACACCCCCAAATTCAGGTACCAATACCTCGAATCTGGTGCTCACGATAAAGTACATCCATACACCTCTAAACAACATAAATGAACTAATGCGGAATAAATAAACATATGTTGTTCATTACAAAAGGTTTACTACGGTCCCAATATCTATAACCTTAAATAAATTACATCACAGAATACATTAATAATACAAAACAATTCCACGATTACATAACGGGATAGTGCATATAACTGTTCCTTAAGCTTTTTCTTGCCTTTATCCGCTTTGGAACTCTCCGGCTTAACTGCAATATGTTCATGATATAGCAAGAATGAGCAACTACTTTGCTCAACGAGTTTAAAATGAATAAAGAAGATATATCATGAATGAATGAGAATAATAATCGTATAGTTCAACAATTTAAGAACATTGAAGAAATAGCTGACAATATAATCAAAGTTCAAATGAAATAATGAATATTGATTATTTACTGCTGAGTGGTCCAATAGACCATGAACATTTTGGCCCTAAGAATCAATCATTCAACTGACTCTTTTAAGAGTTGGCCCGTCAATAGTACTTGAGGGGATCAACCTCTCGTACCCTATGTATATGCATAACATTTAACTCTGACTGCATCGGACAACCGACACATTAAAATCCCTTAATAAGGGTTGCTCTCTTAGTCCAAGAATCCATACCAACAATTAGTTTGGATAGCTTTTCAAATAATAACCTGTACATGTCTAGCCGAAACAAGTGGCGTAGACTATTTCCTTAAACATTTCGTGAATGAAGAACTTAAATATTTCACAGTCCAACAACAGAATATGAATTCAAATGCACGAGGTACAAATATCAATGATTATCTTCGATGTGGAGTAATTTACAATAATTAATCCACTAATATGGCTTGAAAGTAATAACTCCATTTGAGTTATAAAACTTGTAACAATATAGAATACTTGCTCAAACAATAACTTGAATGAAGTTTAAGAAACTTTCATAATATACAACACTTGTACAAGATAGGAAACCTGCTCAATTATGATAAATAAATCAATTTAGGATAGGAAACTTACCTAACACAAGGGTTAGACAAGCGTTAGGAAACGTGCATGAAGCGCTGCTACAATATTACAACACACCCTCCTTAATACCCTACACAATTAGGTACATATTCACATAACAATGAGTCACATACCGGATACCAAATAATAGTTTATACTACTCTATGATATTTCATTCTTATTAGAAACATAATATTAAAAAAGGTTATGCCCACTAGTTATGGCGCTACGACACTTGTACGTCTGTACGCCATACTTGCCCATTTGAAATGTCTAATATTCAATGGTTAATGTTAATTATACATATAATACATAATAGTTATGTTATGGAAGTTAGAACATCACTTTACATGGTCGGGGACATTACGCGTGCAAATGCGCATGCCTGACGCCCTCCGATTGACCCCAATTACACATCAGTCCTATAAATGTCCAATTTAGGCCATGCTACAGACCTCAAATTGAAAACCTTAAAGAACAAAAGTTGTAGGTCTACTTTTCCTCTTTCCGGAAAATCTTGAATCATCAAGTTTTGAGATTGTATACAAAGGTTATGGCCATTTTACTAAGGGATGTTCGAGCAGTCCAAAATCTTAACATTCTGCATGGCTTGCACCGCTGCGCATGGGCCATGCGCAGCTGCGCCTCTGGCCATGCGAAGCTGTCCTTCTTGTTGCGCTGCTACGCTAAGTATCGGGAACGAATTCTGCAGATTTTCTACAGATTGTGCGATCGGACCTCTTCCTACTCCGATCTTCATATCTCCTAGTCTAGACGTTCAAATTGGTTCGTTTCGGATTCTATGGACTCTTAACTCATGGGGCTACAACATATAAAAAATTTAGAGCTACCCATTAACATTAACATGGCCAAATCTTAGGCCAAATACTAAGTTCATACTCTGTTTTCGTGTCCTTGGTGTTCTTCACCAAATCTTTGTTTTAACACCTTTTTACTCCATTCCAACTGGGTTAAATTCATAAGTACAACATCATAACAATAAAAAAATTATACAAATATAAAATCATAGCTACAAAGTTCTCTAAACCGTCCAAAAGTTCATGTTTGTCCAAAAATGTCCATTGTTCATTATCTTCTTCATCCTTTAACCATAAGTACGAATTTCTTCTATTTTTGTTCCACTTTGATGTTATTAAGAAGGTTTTTAAGGTCTTAAGAGCATTTATAGTCATTCATGAACAATCACCAATAAACATAACAATACAAATCCAACCAACCAAGCAAACAAACAAGAAAACGAGAAAACTTGGAAGGTTAGAAGGAATGAGTTTGGATATGTTGTTTACCTTTTGTAGCTACTTCTTGGATGCTAGAACTCCTTTAAAGCTTTGCTAGAAACTCTCCTCAACCTCCTTGAGTTCTCCCAAAGCCTTTTCTTCAAGTTAGCTCACACCCACTTCTTTCTCTCTCTAGAAGCTTTGAAGGTTGAAGATGAAGATAGTGTTCCCCTCCCTTCTTCTTTTCTACAGCAGATTCTCTCCTCCTTTCGTCACTTAGAATGAACTAAAGTCTTGAATGGAACATGGGAGAATGGAATGTGTGGAATGAAGATGAAGATGGAGATGGTGCAAGGTTGATATGGCTCTCCTCCTCCTTCCTTGGTTCCTCCCGTAGCTCTCCCTCTTCCTTTCTTTCTTACTCTCTCTTGCAATATTTAGATTTCTATCTTAGCAAAATAAAATGGGAATGTTGATAGGAAGGATGGATAAGAGACCATTTGGGTCTTCAACGTGTCTTGGATGGAGATTGTAGGAATATTTGGAAACTCTAGGAGAATGCCTAGCTTTGGAAGATGAAATGTTTGGTTTGGGGAAAAGAACTTCCAACATCTTGTCTCTCCCTCTCAACTCCCACTGTGTACTCCTCCCTTGCCAAATCTAATGTTCCGATTTTCTATGCCCATTTCCCCTTATGGGTCTTGGGTTGGGTCATGGGTCAAGGGTTTGGGTGTTGAGTTGAATCTTGGGATTTCTATTTGGACTATTACTACTAACCTTATGGGCTTCTAATTTGATTCCCATTGGGCTCCCATAATACCTACACTTGGATTATTAACTCATTGCCTAAATGGGTTGGCAATAATTAGGAAAATCGAAGTCACCCGAGAAGACGTCTCTGGATGAATAGACCCCACGTGAATAAGAACTCGCGAATAAAGATTTAGCGATGCTACGCGAAATCAAATATTTCACTTAAACAAAACTATAGCACGTAAAATTTCATGTATTCACTTAATCCAAGTTGTCACACAACCTCTAAACATATCACAGAAAATAATATTAATAAAATATAATATATTCATTAATATTCAAAATTTGAATTACAAGGCAAAAACCCAATATTCTCGGTCGTTACATCCTCCCCTTATAAGAATTTTGTCCCTAGAATTTTAACCTAGGGGCGAAAAATCTTAACAGAGGTTCACTCAAAAAGATGCGGATAATTCTTTCTCATCTTCTCTTCTAACTCTCACGTGGCTTCTTCAGCTGTGTGGTTCCTCCAAAGGACTTTGACCGAATGAATGACCTTGTTTCTTAATGTCTGCTCCTTCCTATCTAATATCTAGACAGGAATCTCTTCATATGACAAGTCTCACTCAACTTAAATCGGTTCATAGGGTATCACATGCTTATAGTCGGGTTTATACGGCCGCAACACAGAAACATGGAACACATTGTGAATGTGCTCAAGTTCAGGAGGTAGAGCTACCCCGTACGCCCCTTCTCCTACCCTCTTCAAAACTTCAAAAGGTCCTACGAACCTGGGACTCAATTTTCCCTTCTACCCAAATCTGATCTTCCCCTTCCAGGAAGATACCTTCAAAAATACAAAACTGCCAGCTTCAAAGTCTCGCTTCTGACGATGTAAATCGACATATTTCTTCTATCGGTCCTAAGCTGCTACCAATCGAGCTCTTATCACCCTGACGACATCCACAGTCTGTTGCACGAATTCAGGTCCCAATAGTCTCCGTTCACCGAGTTCATCCCAACACAAAGGTGTTCGACACATCCTTCCATATAATGCTTCATATGGAGGCATGCCGATACTCGCATGGTAACTGTTATTATAGGCAAACTCCACCAATGGAAGGTGATCGTCTTAGCTGCCTTTAAAATCCATCACACATGCTCTGAGCATGTCTTCAAGCGTCTGAATCGTTGATTCGCTTTGCCCATCCGTTTGAGGATGATACGCCGTACTCAACCTCAACTGAGTTCCCAACCTTTCTTGCAAGCTCTTCCAGAAATTCGATGTGAAACGTGGATCTCTATCAGAAACAATAGATACCGACACTCTATGTCATCACACAATCTCTTTCATATATAACTTTGCTAACTGCTCCAGATTGTACCTTATCTTGATCGGTAGAAAATGTGTAGATTTAGTTAAACGATCAACGATCACCCAGATCGCGTCATAACCCTTCTGAGTTGGTGGAAGCCCCGTCACAAAATCCATCATGATATGCTCCTACTTCCATTCCGGAATATCCAGTGGTTGTAGCAGCCCACCCAATTTCTGATGTTCTGTTTTTACCTTCTGACATGTCAAACATCGCCCAACACATTCTGCGACCTCCCTCTTGATGTTCGACCACTAGAAATGTTGGCGCAAATCCTAATACATCTTGGTACTACCAGGGTGTATCGAATACCTTGTAGAATGAGCTTCTTCTAAAATCTCTTCTCTTAACTCCGGAACCATCGGTATCCAGATCCTCCCTTCAAACCTTAGCAGTCCCATGCTATCAATTTTGTACTTCAGGTCCTCTCCTTTAGAGATTCGCTTCCTTATGGCGACACATTCATCGTCCTTTTCTTGAGCCTCCTTTATCCTGTCTAATAAAGTCAGACTCGCCTCCACTGCGAACAGTTTCTCCTTTGCATTTACCGGACACTTGACTTCCAACTCCAATCTTTCCATGTCCTTTATCAGTTCTTTTTGAGTTGTTAGCATCATCAACTTATTTCTGCCCTTCCTACTTAGAGCATCAGCTATTACATTGGCCTTACCGGGATGGTATAGAATCTCATAATCGTAGTCTTTGATCAACTCCAACCATCGTCGCTGCCTCATATTTAATCCTTTTGAGTGAAGATATACTTTAGGCTTTTGTGGTCTGTTTATATCTCACACTTCCCCCCATACAGATAGTGCCTCCAAATCTTCAGAGCAAACACCACTGCTGCTAGTTCCAGGTCATGAGTCGGATACCCCTTCTCATAGTCCTTCAGCTGTCGTGACGCGTGCACAATGACCTTCCCATGCTGCATCAATACGCACTCAAGGCCTTTGTGTGATGCATCACTGTACACCACAAATCCCCCTGTATTATTTGGTAGTGATAACACAGGTGCTTCACTAAGTTTCTTTTTCAACTCTAACGAACTCTCTTCACACTTATCCGTCCATACAAACTTCACAGTCTTTCTCGTCAAATTTGTCAACGTCGTCGCTATCCTCGAAAAATTCTAAATAAATCTCCGATAGTAACCCGCTAATCCCAAGAAACTTTGGACTTATGTTGGCGTCTTCAGTTGTTCCCAGTTTATTACTACTTTTACCTTCGTAAGTTCTATTGATACACCATCCTTGTCAATAACGTGCCCCAAAAACTGCATATAACTTCTCCCTTTGTAGCCAAAATTCACACTTGGAAAACTTTGCATATAGCTTCTCCCTTCTCAACGTTTCCAGGGCTATCTTCAAATGCTCGACGTGTTCCTCCTCGATCTTCGAGTAGAGTAGAATGTCATCTATGAAAACGACAATAAACTTATGAAGGTATTGCTTGAACACTCTGTTCATCATGTCCATAAATGCTTCTGGCGCGTTCGTCAGCCCCAACGACATCACCAAAAACTCAAAGTGTCTATATCGAGTTTTGAATGCTATCTTTGGAATATCCTCCTAACTCACCTTCAGTTGATAATATCCCGTCCTCAAGTCAATCTTCGAAAAGTATTTCGCTCCCTTCAATTGAAACAAATCATCGATTCTGGGCAACAGATACTTGTTCTTAACGGTAATCTTGTTCAATTTCCTGTAGTCGATACAGAGTCGTAACGATCCATCCTTCTTCTTCACGAATAGAATTGGTGTTCCCCACGGAGATACACTCGAACGAATATACCCTTTATCTAGAAGCTCCTGCAGTTGAACCATTAGTTCCTTCATCTCCATTGGTGCCATCCTGTATGGTGCCTTTGAGATCGGTGTTGTCCCTAGTACTAAATCGATTATAAATTCCACTTCTCTATCCGGCGACAAACCTGGTAGATCTTCTGGAAAAACATCTGGGAATTCTCTTACTACAGGTATCTAACCCAAGTCTCCCTCTACTCTTCAGGTATTAGCCACGTAAGCCAAATAACCTATGAAACCTTTTCTGAGCAATCTCCTTGCTTGCATCATCGTCAGACAACAAGATTGTCTCGGCGATTTACTACCATAGTATACAACCTTCGACTTATTTAGAGTTTTCAGGTGTATACATTTCTTCTTACAATCAATTACAACTTCGTAACTAGATAACCAATCCATTCCAAGGATAACATTGAATTCTCCTAGTCATATCGGAATCAAATCTACGCTCAGTTTATACCCGTTTATCTCGGCACAACTATTTCTTTGAATGAAATCCATAGGGATAACTTCTTTATTAGCTACTTCCACATTCATAGGATTCTTTAATTTCTCACAAGGTAGGTTTAACCGTTTAGCAAATTCATCCAACACAAATGAACATGTAGCACCGAATCAAATAATGTATATGCACTGATATTATTGATTAAAATGATACCTGACACCACGTCCTTCGACTCCACCGCATCTTGCACTATCATATTGAAGGTGTCTGATGTTGGTCTGTTAGTTTGGTTAGTTGGCCCTCCAATGCTCAACCTGTTGTTGTTGTTATTGTTGTTGTTGTTCTTGTTGCCACTTGCTGCATCACCCTTCCTTTTTGGCTAATCCTTAATTTTGTGATCTGATGCTCCACATGAGAAACATCCATGTTTCTTTCCCTTTAGGCACTGAGGAGCAAGATGCCCCTATTGTCCACAGTTGTAACAAATCCCCTTGCCCTTCAAACACTCCCCCGAGTGATTCTTTCCATAATTATTACACTTATTACCCTTCTTAACCTCTCCTCTGGACTTGTTGCCACCAGAAGATTGGCTATCACTCCATTTCCTTTTATTCGGGTTACTTTTCCCGCTGCTTCCTCCCTTGTTTCCTTCGCGACCCTTCTTTTTGTCTTGATTGAACTTTGCTAGAGCCTTGTTACCTCCTTCAGCGATGATGGCCCTCTCCAACAGTGTAGAAAATGTGTCGATCCTTAGAACGGCCACCCTACTATACACCCACGGTTTCAAGCCGAATTCAAATCTCCTTGCTTTTTTGGCTTCAGTGTCTACCTGGTGCGGTGCGAATCAGGCTAACTCATTGAATTTAGTCGCATACTCTATGACTGACATGCTCCCCTACTTGAGCTCCAGAAACTTCACTTCCATGTTTTGTTGCATACTCTCCGGGAAAGAGTTCTCGAAAAATAGCACCTTGAATAGTTCCCATGGTATCACACCATCTCCAGCACGGTTTTTCTTGGCCTTGCAGTAATAGTTTGCTGCACCCTTCATCATAAAAGTGGCGAACCTTGTCTTCTGTTCTTCAGCTACTCTTGGAACCTCGAACACTTTCTCTATTTCTTCGATCCAAGTTTGGGCTTCAATCGGGTCTAGTGTTCCTTTCAACTCGGGAGGTCCTACAAGCGTAAAATCTTTGAAACTAGCCAAATGTTGCGCGGGCTGCCGCTCTGGCTGTTCTCCAACAGGTGGGGGTTTATTTTGCATGGCTTCTGCCAACAACTCAACGAATGCTCTCATTGGGTCTTGTTAATTTCGTACCTCACTTTCTGACTCCTCAACCCGTTGGTTACACGATCGTCCTCTTGGCGCCATGATCTGATAAAAAAAAATCATCGACTCTTACTTATAGATCTAGGTCTCATGCAACAAGTCATTTAAGTCAGCAATTTGGAGTAAAAACATCTATCAAACACATTTGATTTAAATAAAACAACTGCATTTATAATCATATACCACTATTTTAATACAACCAGACTCAATACGTGGCATACTTCTATAAACGCTCAAGGGCATGGTCTGCCAACCACTAACTATCCCTTATAGAACAAAAGTGGGGAATAATAACCTTCCACCCCTCTATCAAAAACAAAATTAGGGTTTAACTACTATCCCATGCACGCTATAAGCATAGGGATTTACGACATAAGTATGCCCCTATTACAATAAAAGTGGGACCTACTACGAACAAAATACTAAAAATAACACATCACTGCCTGCTGTGGCGAATTGCAACCCTGAGCTCTCGTCGAGCCAGCCTATCGACCACTCGGCGCCTAATCACGTGCCTACTGCTACCCTCCTCCCTGGGGTACCTCCTAACTTTGTCTCTCAGCCTTCCCATGGAAGTGGTCAAGCCTATCTTGAGGGAATCAATCTCTGCAGTCAGGGCTGCCAACTGCTCCATAGCCTCATCTCTCTCCAGTCGAGTAGTCTCTAGCTGATCCTCTATCTGCTCCATCTGTCCTACTAACATCACATTCCTCTCTAAGAGGTTATGAACCATCACACTGCATTAAACAGAAATCTCACGGCTATCGTGAACCTCTGCCTCCAGCTCGGCAATCCTCTGACCCTTTTCCTGCAGCTTCTAGGTCAACTCAGTCTTCTCCCCCAAAGTCTGATATGCTAATGACCTGTACTACTCCTCACGGTCCTAGTGATCCTGATTTTACTTCTCTAAGTGGGCTACTCGATTCTCGAGCTCCTCATTTCTACTTGTAAGTTCTTCGATAATGTCACTAGTAGTAGTGTCCATGCCGTCTGCATACTCAGGTGGCCCACCATCCTCTACCATTGGTTCCTCCTCACGATCCTCATCCTCTCCCTCATCACTTAACTACCTCAACACGCCTCCTGTAACTGGCTCCTCCTCAGAACCATACTCGGCCTCAGACTCACCTCTACTATGCATCATCTCTAGCCCATTTGGCTGCACATCTACTAAATGCTCTGTGTCCATATGAATATCTGTGAGCTCCACCTCTCTAGCATTATTGGGCTCTCCTCTCTTAGACATCCTACAGCTACAGACAAAAATAAATAGACAATAAGAAGTCAGTGCCATAATAAAATATATTCATTGATAAAATGAAATGATATTTTATCATGCACAACTCGACTCAATGGATTTCCACAATCCGCCTCCAGACATGACCAACAAATGAATCTCCTTAATTCATCACCTAACGTACTCAATACGAGTTTAATACTAAGGTTATAACCTAGGTTTCGCATTCCTAAAGTTTATAACCTACAACTCTGATACCAACATGTGACACCCCCAATACCTCGAATCTGGTGCTCTCAATAAAGTACATCCATACACCTCTAAACAACATAAATCAACTAATGCGGAATAAATAAACATATGTTGTTCATTATAAAAGGTTTACTACGGTCCTAAGGTCTATAACCTTAAATAAATTACATCGCAGAATACATTAATAATACAAAACAATTCCACGATTACATAACGGGATAGTACATATAACTATTCCTTAAGCTTTCCCTTGCCTTTGTCCGCTTTGGAACTCTTCAGCTTAACTGCAATAGGTTCATGATATAGCAAGAGTGAGCAACTAATTTGCTCAGCAAGTTTAAAATGAATAAAGAAGATATATCATGAATGAACATGATATATCTTGCAATAGGTACATATAACTACTTTGCTGAGTGGTCCAATAGACCATGAACATTTTGTCCCTAAGAATCAATCATTCAACTGACTCTTTTAAGAGTTGGCCCGTCAATAGTACTTGAGGGGATCAACCTCTCGTACCCTATGTATATGCATAACATTTAACTCTGACTGCATCGGACAACCGACACATTAAAATCCCTTAATAAGGGTTGCTCTCTTAGTCCAAGAATCCATACCAACAATCAGTTTGGATAGCTTTTCAAATAATAACCTGTACATGTCTAGCCGAAACAAGTGGCGTAGACTATTTCCTTAAACATTTCGTGAATGAAGAACTTAAATATTTCACAGTCCAACAACAGAATATGAATTCAAATGCACGAGGTACAAATATCAATGATTATCTTCGATGTGGAGTAATTTACAATAATTAATCCACTAATATGGCTTGAAAGTAATAACTCCATTTGAGTTATAAAACTTGTAACAATATAGAATACTTGCTCAAACAATAACTTGAATGAAGTTTAAGAAACTTTCATAATATACAACACTTGTACAAGATAGGAAACCTGCTCAATTATGATAAATAAATCAATTTAGGATAGGAAACTTACCCAACACAAGGGTTAGACAAGCGTTAGGAAACTTGCATGAAGCGCTGCTACAATATTACAACACACGCTCCTTAATACCCTACACAATTAGGTACATATTCACATAACAATGAGTCACATACCGGATACCAAATAATAGTTTATACTACTCTATGATGTTTCATTCTTATTAGAAACATAATATTAAACAAAGTTATGCCCACTAGTTATGGCGTTACGATACTTGTACGTCTGTACGCCAAACTTGCCCATTCGAAATGTCTAATATTCAATGGTTAATGTTAATCATACATATAATACATAATAGTCATGTTATGGAAGTTAGAACATCACTTTACATGGTCGGGGACATTACGCGTGCAAATGCGCATGCCCGACGCCCTCCGATTGACCCCAATTACACATCAGTCCTATAAATGGCCAATTTAGGCCATGCTACCGACCTCAAATTGAAAAACTTAAAGAACAAAAGTTGTAGGTTTACTCTTCCTCTTTCTGGAACATATTGAATCATCAAGTTTCGAGTTCATACTCTGTTTTCGTGTTTTTGGTGTTCTTCACCAAAATCATCACCCAATCTTTGTTTTAACACCTTTTTACTCCATTCCAACAGGGTTAAATTCATAACCCACGGAAGTAGAACATCACAACAACAAATAAATTATAAAAACAGAAAATCATAGCTACAAAGTTCTCTAAACTGTCCAAAAGTCCATGTTTGTCCAAAAATGTCTATTATTCATCATGTTCTTCATCCTTTAAGCATAGGTACGGATTTCTTCTATTTTTGTTCCACTTTGATGTTATTAAGAAGGTTTTTAAGGTCTTAAGAGCATTCATAGTCGTTCATGAACAACAACCATAACAACACAAATCTAACCAACCAACCAAACAAACCAGAAAATGAGAAAACTTGGAAGGTTAGAAGGAATGAGTTTGGATATGTTGTTTACCTTTTGTAGCTACTTCTTGGATGCTAGAACTTCTTTAGAGCTTTGCTGAAAACTTTCCTCAACCTCCTTGAGTTCTCCCAAAGCCTTTTCTTCAAGTTAGCTCACACCCACTTCTTTCTCTCTCTAGAAGCTTTGAAAGTTGAAGATGAAGATGGTGAAGATGGTGTTTCCCTCCCTTCTTCTTTTATATAGCAGATTCTCTCCTCCTTTCTTCATTTGGAATGAACTAAAGTCTTGAATGGAACATGGGAGAATGGAATGTGTGGAATGATGATGAAGATGGAGATGGTGCAAGGTTGCTATGGCTCTCCTCCTCTTTCCTTGGTTCCTCCCGTAGCTCTCCCTCTTCCTTTCTTTCTTACTCTCTCTTGCAATATTCAGATTTTTATCTTAGCAAAATGAGATGGGAATTCTAATAGGAAGGATGGATAAGAGACCATTTGGGTCTTCAATATGTCTTGGATGGAGATTGTAGGAATATTTGAAAACTCTAGGAGAATGCTTAGCTTGGGAAGGTGAAATGTTTGGTTTGGGGAAAAGAACTTCCAATATCTTGTCTCTCCCTCTCAACTCCCACCGTGCACTCCTCCCTTGCCAAATCTAATGTTCAGATTTTCTATGCCCATTTCCCCTTATGGGTCATGAGTTGGGTCATGGGTCAAGGGTTTGGGTCTTGGGTTGAAGCTTGGGCTTTCTATTTGGACTATTACTACTAACCTTATGGGCTTCTAATTTGATTCCCATTGGGCTCCCATAAATCCTACACTTGGATTATTAACTCATTGCCTAAATGGGTTGGCAATAATTAGGAAAATCGAAGTCACCCGAGAAGACGTCTCTGAATGAATAGACCCTACGTGAATAATAACTCGCAAATAGAGATTTAGCAATGCTACGCGAAATCAAATATTTTACTTAAACAAAACTATAGCACGTAAAATTTCATGTATTCACTTAATCCAGGTTGTCACACAACCTTTAAACATATCACAAAAAATAATATTAATAAAATATAATATATTCATTAATATTCAAAATTTGAATTACAAGGCAAAAACCCAGGATTCCCGGTCATTGCAAAATGATTATGATGAACATAGGTTGTTCAAAGGCTAAGAAGTTACAGTTAGAAATAGTCAACTACTCAGGTAAGTTCCCTATCTTACACAACCTTTTATATTGTGCAAGTTTCCTAATTGTGTTATAAACCATATACAAATTGAGCAAGTATCTACACTTGTACTTTTATTGATCGTGCAAATAAATTACTTCTTATGATATTTAAATTCATGAAGATTGTTGTTTATACTCTAAAACTTGACTTAAATAATAATTATATTCTTGAATGATTCTTTGAACCTTATGCAAACGTTAAACGTATTAATTGTTCTTAAATGTATTGAGAAAGTGTCTACTCTATTTGATTCGGCTAGACCAATATCTATGAGTTAGAAAGCAATCCAAACAAATTGCCTCGGTGCGAACTCTTATAATCTGTTAAGATGAACAACCCTCATAGAAGGGAAAACTATATAACGCCTGGGGACCGACATGCGCGTGAACAACATGTTTGAATATTATGCATAATGATAAGGGCATAATATTTATTTATTTTCATTCCTATATTTTTAATTTATTTCATGTTTTATTGTGTATATGCACTTATTAGGCTGTTTATTGATTTCAGGAGGATTCAAAGTCAAAAGTGAAGAAAGATGGAAAATCAGAGCTAAAATGAGAAAAAGATGAAAAATTGGAAATTTGAGTTTCTCGCCCCGACACACTTTTTGGCCTAGGATCTCTAGGCCCGATGGGAAAGGCTCTGCTTATTTTCGCCCCAGCACATTGCCCAGCACAGACCACTCTGGAGTTTCTCGCCCCGACGAGAAAATCACGAATAAATTCCTCACCCCAGCGCGAGTTCGGTTCGACGAGAAAACTAAGGCATAATTGGCGCCCTAGTGAGGATGGTCGATGTTGACCGAATTTGACCAACATTGACTTTTTGAAAATTTGAGGATTTTTACTCCGAATTGGATTTTTAATTTTTAGAGACTTAGTATATTATCTTAGGACTATAAATTGATGCTTTTAGTTAGATATTAGCGTCTACATCTTGACAACTACAATTGTAACCCTAATTGGAGGAAATTGAAGGCATATCAGGCTAAACTTTTACTTTCAATTCTAAAGGGAGGTGAAACCTTATTTACAAGTAATTGATTAATCAAGTTTTATTCTTTATTCCTTCTTGCATGAAACTTATTCTGATAATCTATTTCAATTGTTTACATGCTAATTGATTTCATTAATTTAATATGGCCAATTGGATTAGTTTAATCATTAACATCTGCTAGATTAAGGAGTAATATTACATGTAATTGATAGTATTCTTTGTCATCAGTAGATATTTGTAATATTGATTGTATCAGAACTTTTGATTATTACTAAGGTTATCAAGAAGCAAGTTAAATAAATCGAGCTTGTGTGTTTATTGCTTGAATTAGCCTAATTCTCTAGTCATTAATGTTGCTGTCATATTAAATCTGAAGAGCTTATTTTAGGTTATATGATAGTTAGAATCTGGTAAAGAGCTTGTTTTATTCAGTAAATATCTAAGGAGAATTTTAGATAACAGAACTTATTGTTTTCTAGGGCTAATAGTTTCATTGAAGGGTAAATAATAATAACTTAGCTGATTAACTACTGTGATTTGGTGGATCAAAACCAAAGAAGTGAACTTGTTGTTTTATTGGTTAAGCTTATTACTTGCTTTTGCTTAGTTAAATAATTGATTTTTAAAACCCCCATCTTTTATTATAGAATAGATTTTAAATACGTACTCCTTGTGGGATCGATCATTGCTTACTATTGTGCTAATTGTTGAATTTGTGAAGAGAAAGTGAGGTTAATTTAGGAGTGTTAAACGACAGCTCCTAAATTTTGGCATCATTGCCAGGGAGTGATTGTTTATTTTTATCTATTCTTTGTTTCTTTTTGTTTCTTTTGTTTTATTCCTATTTAGCTGACAAAATTCCAGAAGCTGTAACTTAATTACAAACATAACATTTTATTCACAGGAATATAGAACCTGGATGAATCACACCCATACAAGGGTGAATGAGGTAAGTACTTATAATCTTGAATGTCCAATTTCTGAATTAACTGCTTTGGTTCAAAGAATGGTTGCAGGGAATGTGCAAGCAACAAAAGTATGTGGACTTTGTTCAAGATCAGGACATATTATAGAAGCTTTTCCATATCACCACTAATATGATCCTTATTATGACACTTACAATCTAGAATGGAAGGATCATTCCATTTTGAGCTATGGTGATAATTGGCAGCCAGAATATGATTCTTTTCAAAAGTGGCAGCCTGACCTTCAACAAGTTCAACAATAGTACCCAAATGAACAAGCAATTCCATCCAGTTTTGAACCATCTCTTGAAGATGTGTTCAAGGCATTTATGACCCAAGCACAGTAGTACCAGCAGGAAACAATGGCTTCCATACATATTCTGGAAACTCAAAAAAGTCAGCTGGCCACCATTATAGGTAAAATGGATTCTCAACACTCAAGGGAGTTACCTTCTCAAATTATTGATGATCCAAGGGAGAATGTAAGTACCTTGAGAAATTGTGCAGAAGTATGACAACAAGGAGAGTACGTGCATCCAGTGCAAGAAAAGATAGACGATGGAGAAGCACACAACTGTGTTATACCCGATCATAAGTTTCCACCTCTATTTGATTATATACCAGCACTTCTTTTCCCTCACGTCTTAACGAAAAAATGGAAAGTTGGAAAAAATTCAGAGTTATATACAAAGGAGTATGAAGATTTTCTGGCAGAAATGGAAAGAAGGGGACAAAAGCTTAATACTACTAAGGAGGAATAAGAGGTAGAGGTGAATGAATTGATGATTCCTGTTAATTGCTACAGTATGGATATAGATGATGATACTTCCCTAACTCCTATTCATATTTTATCAGGACAAGCCGAAACCACTGATGCAGTTAATAAAGAGAAGGCCAAGGAGGAAACAGTGATATTCAAGGTAATGCCTAACTTTTCTATTCAGACGGAGACTAACTTTTTACCATGTCAATCCAGGTATTCAAAGTCTAAGGAAGAAGAGCAAGAGAAAGAAACAGATTGCAAGGTTAAGGAAAATTTTGTGTAGACAAACAAATGAACTTTGCATACTACAGTTGCCAATAGTATGAACATGGATAAAAGAGAAGAAATAGAGCAGAATTAGTCTTTGAAAGATGCTCCTAATTTGGAATTGAGTCTATTACCAATCTATTTAAAGTACATGAGTCCAATTACATAGAATGAGAAAATTGAGGTCAAGCCAATTTCAAGGGTAACTGCTTGGGAGGCAACCCAAGATTTCAGATTTGATTTTTCTATCCCTTTACTTTTTAGTTTGTTATTTTTATGTTAGCTAGTAGTTACCTTCGTCTTTGCATGATTGTCATACATTGGGGACAATGTAAGGTTTAAGTGTGGGGGAGGGGTTTAAGTTTACTCTAAGAATTTATGATCTAATCTAAGTAACTGACAATTCTTTAAAAAAGCTTTTGGCTAAGTTTTCAAAGGTTTTTGGTTTTAGAATGAGGATTGATGCCATTAATAGAATTTGTTTGATGCTAAATTAATTAATAAATGATGGTAACTGAGTTAGGACCCATAGTTGACTGATTTATATTGAGTTGATATCGAATGAGTACTCGAGTATGAGAAAGATGTTTACTTGACTGAGTTATTTATGGAGTTGACTTTGTGTGCTAATTTCCTGTTTTAGAATTGTTTAACTGCTTATCTTGTTTGTAGGACCATGTGAAAAAAAGTGGAAATTTGAAAACAATTGGAAAAAATAACTGAAAGAATTGTCTCAAAACGAAAACATGTGGTGAGTTGGGATGGAGCGTAAAACGCACTCACTCATAAACACATGTAACGAGATGGAGCGTAAAATGCACTCGTTGGTGAGAAGAAAAGTGAGATGGAGCATAAAATGCACTCACTTAAGAAAATAATGAGAAAGGTGAAATGGAGCATAAAATGCATTCACCTGAATGAAGGAAAAAAATGAATAGCAAAGAAAATATAAAACATGTTCTGGTTTTGAGTCAGTGTGCACAGTTGTTGTTCCATACGAACTGAGTTGAGTATCTGTGTTAATCATTGGAGATACTTATGTGATTTCAATTTGATTTAGAGATGTTCAGTGGGGAATGATGAGGTTATTGTTATTAGTTGATTGATACAGTATTGGTCGAATTTCTGTTGATTGGTATTAATGTCCATGATTGGTAATTAAATTTGAACCTTTGCGAGTTTGGTAGAATAGAATTCAAATGATTTTAATATAGCCTTTGTTTTAGTTTACACGAGGACGTGTAAAGACTAAGTGTGGGGGAATTTGATAAGTGCATAATATTCATTTATTTTCATTCCTATATATTTAGTTTAGTGTATGTTTTATTGTGTATATGCACTTATTAGGTTGTTTATTGATTTCAGGAGGATTAAGAGTCAAAAGTGGAGAAAGATAAAAAATCAGAGCTAAAATGAGAAAAAGACGAAAAAGTGGAAATTTGAGTTTCTCGCCCTAGCGCGCTTTTGGCCTAGGATCTCTCACCCAAGCGAGAAAGGCTCTACCCATCTTCGGCCCAATACATCGCCCTGGCCCAGACCACTCTAGAGTTCCTCGCCCCGACGCGAGTTCGCCCCGTCGAGAAAACTAAGGTATAATTAGCGCCCCGACGAGGATGGTCAATGTTGAACAGATTTGACCAGCATTGACTTTTTGGAATTTTGAGGATTTCTACTCCGAATTGGATTTGTAATTTTTAGAGACTTAGGATATTATCTTAGGATTGTAAATAGATGTTTTTAGTTAGATATTAGGGTCTACATCTTGACAACTACAATTGTAACCCTAATTAGAGGAGATTGAAGTTATGTCAGGCTAAACTTTTACTTTCTGTTCGAAAGGGAGGTGAAACCTAATTTACAAGTAATTGATTAATCAAGTTTTATTCTTTATTCTTCTTGCATGAAACTTATTCTGACAATCTATTTCAATTGTTTGCATGCTAATTGATTTCATTAATCTAATATGGCCAATTGGATTAGGTTGATCATTAACAGCTGCTAGATTAAGGAGTAATATTACGTGCAATTGATAGTATTCCTTGTCATCAATAACAATTAGTAATATTGATTGTGTTAGAACTTTTGATTATTACTAAGGTTATCAGGAAGCAAGTTAAATAAACTGAGTTTGTGTGTTTATTGCTTAAATTAGCCTAATTCTCTAATCATTAATGTTGCTGTCATATTAAATCTGAAGAGCTTGTTTTAGGTTATATGATAGTTAGAATCTGGTAAAGTGCTTATTTTATTCAGTGAATATCTAAGGAGAATTTCAGATAACAGAGCTTATTGTTATTTAGGGCTAATAGTTTTATTGAATGGTAAATAATAATAACTTGGCTGATTAACTACTGTGATTCGGTGGATCCAAACCAAAGAACTGAACTTGTTGATTTATTGGTTAAGCTTATTACTTACATTTTGCTTAGTTAGATAATTGATTTTTAAAACCCCCATCTTTTATTATAGAATAGATTTTAAACACGTACTCCCTGTGGGATTGATCCTTGCTTACTACTATGCGAATTGTTGAATTTGTGAAGAGAAAGTGAGGTTAATTTAGGAGTGTTAAACGACAGCTCCCACATAACATAGGGTACTTTAGGCTAATCACCTATTGTACTTGTTTTTTTTTGGATTTTCAGTGGAATACTGTTAATTCATGCAGGAGTTTATGGTCCTTAGCGACTACTCAGTGTTGAATATTTATTAATTTAAAAATATTTGAATCTTTGAATTCTTCTAAAAATCCTACAGTCCATACCGACTCACTTGTTATATTGAGAATTGAATCGAGAATTATTGAAACTTACCTTGTTTGTAACCTTCACATGCTAGTTCCTCAACTATCTATGACCATTACAATCCTTTTCTTATAAATTATAAAAATTTACATAAGATTATTCACCTTTATTGCTATTATACTTACTGAGCAAATTTATTGCTCACTCTTGCTTTCCTTAAATATTACAGTTAAGACAGAACAAGGATGTAATTCATGAAGGGATAAGGGCAAAGGCAAGGCTATGGACTAGCTTTGTTCAGTTATAATTAGGATGATGGTTTTGGTTATATATTAAGACTTATTATATTATGATCTAAGTGGTGTTACGTATTAGTAATGGTTTTTAAGATTTGGGACGAGAAAATTTATATTATATCAATGTAAATATTTATATTATTCTGCTGTGAGATGTTTATAGTATGATGTATGAGGTGAATCGTAAAGCACCATATTCGAGGTACAAGTATCTGAATTTGGGGACGTTACAGGTTAGTATCAGAGCTGTAGGTTATAAACGTTAGGAAAGAGAATCCTTAGGCTATAACCTTAGAAAATATAGGGGGAATAAGAGGAGATAAGACTCATATTGAGTTTTATGAGATAATCTTAAGTGGATTTTTCATAGAGAGTCAATAGAGTTGTGAAATATATTTTTATTGCACACAATGAATTTATATTTTGTTGGGAAATACTAATCGGGTTCGTTTTTTGTTGTGGTTGTGGGATGTCAAAGATGGTAGGTGAGCCGAGTAAAGTCATGGAAAAAGAGTCGCGTGATGTCCACATCGTGTCCTAAACACCCCTAGTAGTCGAGCCTATTACGGCAGTAGCCCTAGCCGAAGAGGAGATGGAATCAGAGACGGAGTCTGAGCAGGAATCAGCGATGGGAGGTTTCTTTCGGGATTGGGCGTGTGTGAGTAACTTAATAACTCAAAACTCAAAAATGAAGAATAAGATACAAGAGTTGGAGGCAGAAGTTTGAGACCTTCAGATTAGTAACCAATCGACATAAACATTTTGGAAAGAATAATTTAGAAAGCGATTAAGGGCTAAAGATGAAGTGGAGGCCCTAAGGGAAAAGTTAAGGAATAAGGAAAGATAGTTAGGTAGTTTATTTGAATAGTGCCGCGAATAATGTGATCTATTTAGGTATATGGGATATCTGCTGTAAATCCCAATTTTAGGGATAATGTGGGATGTATCTTTATAACCCCAACTTTAGTAGTACGAGGGGGTATGTAATGAAAATAGCATAATGTTATATGATGTAATATGCTCTACTATGGCGTATTTTAATATAATATATTTATTAAACATGCTTGTGATGACCGAATTTTGTTAAGGGTAATAATAGGAGCATATGATTGTTGAAATACTATCTTAGGATGAACGATTATTAAAAGATTAAAACAGGATATGTAGATGGCATGGTGCTAGGATATGTAAGGTGATATGTTTTAAGGGATAACATAGTCATATTTGATACATTTTAAGAATAATTAAATGTTTGACAAAGAGATGATAATACCGTTTTTATATAGAAATGTCGATGGGAATACCCCAAGAAGAAACGACTCGTCAAACAATGGAAAATGAAGATAGGGAACTGAAGCAGAATCCCTTACAACGATTGGTGAATCTAATAGTAAGTGCTTTTGAATAAGGAATCAATGATTTCAGAAGGAGACAAGTGAAAATTACAAAAATAAAAAAAAAGAAATTACTTTAACTAAAGGAGGAGAGATTAATATTTTAAAGAAAACAAAAAAATGTTCGGTGGAAGAGAGTAGTAGTGATAGCAATAAGAATTTAAAGAGGAAGTGGAATAAGGTTAAATATGTAAGAGAAGAAGGACAACCACGAAAGAAAACGGTAGAAGCATGTAATAAATGTGGAAAGAACCACATTGGAGCGTGTTTAAAAGGAAGAGGTGTGTGTTATAAGTGGGGGGAAAAGGAACATATTTCTCCTAATTGTCCTAAACAAAAAGAGATCAAAGGATGTTTTGCGTATGGATCTGTCGGACGTTAAATATGTAATTGTCAGAAGGAAGCAAACAAGGAGGCAAACAGAAACAAGAGAAAGTGGGATAGCATCAATAACAATCAATCGAAAAGTAAGTAGGGAGGATTCAAAAAGAGAGGTAAGGAGTATAGAAAGTGTGGGAAGAATCACCAGGGAGAGTGCTAGGAACATAGGAACGTTTGCTACAATTACGACCGAGAGGGGCATATAACACTTAACTGCCCAAACCCGAAGAAAATTAGATAATGTTTCGTCTGTAGATCGACGGAGCATCAGATTAAAGACTGTCCAAAGAAAGGAAGCAGTGAAGGAAGCTACAATAAGGGGGAAACAACTAGTCGATGATTGGTGGACCCACTCAGCCAAAACATTTAATATGACGGTTCAGGATGCATTAGCTTCGAGGGATGTGATGTCAGGTATTATCCTAATCAATAATATAAATGCTTATGTATTATTTAGTTCGGGCGCTACCTGTTCTTTTATGGTTGAAGAATTTTTGAAACGACTAAATTTACCCCAAAGACGACTATAAAATCCATTAATCATAGAGGTTGCAAATCAGAAAGTAATCCCAATAGGATTTATTCACCATAATTGTTGTGCAGAGATTAGGGGGCATAAGTTAAGCGTAGATTTAATCCCGATAAGATTGGGAGAGGTTGATGTGATATTAGGAATGGACTGGTTATACAACCAATGGCGATAATTGATTTCTAGAGGAAGAGTGTGAACCTTCGAATCCCAAACCGATCCAAGGTAGTGTTATGGTAGCACAACGCTTAGATGATCGTGTTGTTTTATGATGATGTAGGCCAAAACGTTATTAAGGAAAGGATGTGTAGGCTATTAAGCCTATATTGTAGATACAAAGAAAGAGATAGTAGAAATGAAGAATGTACCAGTAATGAGAGAATTTCAAAAACGTATTTCCAGACGATTTACCCGGTCTTCTACCCGACAGGGAAATTAAATTTGTGGCAGATTTAATGCTAGGGACCGTACCGATTTCGAAAGTCCCATATCGTATAGCGCCAGTAGAAATGAAAGAATTGATGATACAACTTCTAGAATTGATAGATAAGGGATATATTCAGCCGAGTATGTCTCTGTGAGGAGCACCTATTTTGCTTGTCAAGAAGAAAGACGAATCATATAAACTTTGTATCGACTACCGAGAGTTGAATAAAGTAACAATCAAGAATAAGTATTAATTGCAAAGAATTAATGGTCTTTTAGATCAACTGAAGGGAGCAAGACATTACTCGAAAATAAATTTGAGAATAGGATATCACCAGTTAAAGGTAAGGAAGGAAGATGTGCTTAAGACCGCATTTCGAATGAGGTATGGACACTATAAATTTTTGGTGATGTCTTTCGGTTTGACGAATGCGCCGACAGCGTTTACGAACTTAATGAATTGAGTTTTCAATAGATATTAGTTCTTGGTACTTTTCATTGACGACATTTTGATTTATTTAAAAACCAAGGAAGAGCACACTGAGCATCTGAAGATGGGGTTGGAGGCACTAAGGAGGGAGAAGTTGTACGCAAAATATTTTAGGTGCGAATTTTGGATAGAGGAGGTACAGTATTTAGGACATGTGTTAGACAAAGATGGAATCTTAGTGGATCCTACGAAGGTGGAGGCGGTGATTAACTACGAACAACGGAAGACGCCAATGGAGGTGCGAAGTTTCTTAGGATTAGTCAAGTACTATCAATGATTTATCCATGATTTTTCTAAGATGGTAACCCCGTTGACCAATTTAATAAAGAAGACGGTAAAGTTTGTTTAGACGGAAAAGTGCAAAGAAAGTTTTAGAGAATTGAAGAAGAGATTGATCGAGGGTCCTATATTATCCCTACTAGATAATACAGGAGGTTTTATGGTGTATAGTGATGCGTCACACAAAGGTTATTGCGTATGTGTCATGGTAGTTGAAGGATTATGAGAATCGATACCTTACCCATGACTTGGAAATAGCGGTAGTAGTTTTTGCATTAAAACTTTGGAGGCATTATCTTTATGGGGAGAAATATGAGATATATACGGACCACAAGAGTTTAAAATATATCTTCACACAGAATGAGCTAAACATGCGACAAAGGAGGTGGTTGGAATTAATCAAAGATTACGACTATAAAATTCTCTATCACTCGAGGAAGGCAAATGTGGTAGCAGACGCATTGAGTAGAAAGGGGAAGGAGAAACTATTAATGTTAACCACTCAGGAGGAGCTAGTAAGAGCAATGACGAGATCAGAGATAGAAGTGAAGGATTCGAAAGAGTTAGCAAAAAGATTATTCGCAATGGAAGCTCGTCCAAGGGTGAAAGAGGTACAAGGGAATGATGAGGAATGTGAGAGGATAAAGAAAAGGATAACAAAAAATGAGAAAGAAAGGTTCATAATGGATAAGGATGGTATCTTGAGATTTGAAGAACGGGTGTGGGTGCCAGCCGTGTCTGAACTGAGAGATGAAATTTTGCATGAAGCACATAATACAGCGTATTTTGTTCACCCAGAAAGTACAAAAATGTACCGGGATCTTTGCTAACACTTTTGGTGGCCTAATATGGAGCAGGATATTGTAGAGTACGTCAATAAGTGTCTTACCTATCAACAAATAAAAGCAGAGCATCAGAGGCCAAGTGGTCCACTTCAACCATTGGAAATACCAGAATGGAAATAGGAACACATTGCGATGGATTTCATGGTGGGACTTCCAGTCACATAAAAGGGTTATGATGTCATTTGGGTCATTGTGGATCGACTAACGAAATCGATGCACTTTCTACCAATAAAGATTCGATTTGATTTAAATCAGTTAGCAAAGTTGTACATCAAGGAAATTGTTTTGCGACATAGAGTGTCGATGTCAATTATTTCAGATCGAGATTCGCGCTTCACATCAAACTTTTGGAAGAGCTTGTAAGAAAGAATGGGAACATAATTGAGGTTCAGTACTGCTTACCATCCTCAAACTGACGGACAGAGCGAGTGAACAATACAGACATTAGAGGACATGCTTAGAGCTTGTGTGATGGATTTCAAGGGAAATTGGGATGATCACTTACCCCTCGTGGAATTCGCGTACAATAATAGCTACTATACAAGTACCGGTATGCCGCTATTCGAAGCTCTATACATAAGGAAGTGCCAAAGACCGTTATATTGGGATGAGGTCGAAGAACGAAGAGTTTTGGGACTAGAGTTGATCCACTAAATAGCAGATGTTATGAAGACAATACGAGCCAGACTGGTACCAACTCAAGATCGGCAGAAAAAGTATGCAGATTTGCACCTTCAAAGCTGAGAATCTGAAAATGCTAGTTTTATATTTCTAAAGGTAAGAGCAGATAGACTCATCATTTATACATTTTATTATCCCTAATTTTGTCATTTTAATTATATTAGTTTATGTAATTAATATGTTTTATTTTATTTTGTAGGATTTAATATTTTATTACAATAAAGTCAAAATCTTGGTGATAAAGCAATATTTAATGCTTTTATTCATGTAAAGAAATATACAAGAAGAATCTTACAAGGAGAAGGAAGGAGGTGGAACAATCTTAGTGTGAAAGTCAAATCCAACAAGAGAAATGAAAGTTTATCTAGAAGATCTCTTTGAAAAGTTGATTGCCACTAGGAAGTTGAAACCTACATGTAAAGGGACTCTTGGGAGATTACTATGTAGAGATTGAAATCAAGAAGGAAAGAAGAGAAAAAGTAGGAACAAAACAGACAAAGTTCAATGAATGTAAATTAGGGCACAAATTTATTTTTTCTATAAATAAGTCTCTTGTTTTAGAGATAAGGGGTGTACTAGTTTAGATTAGGAGTAGGAGTAAGATTAAATTATTTCTTCATTGTTAATTAAAGAGAGTTTTCTTATTTTTAACTTTCAACTTCTTCTTCTTTATTTTAGTTAGCTTATTTATATTCATGTCTAGTTAGTTTCTTTAATGTAGGATGAAGATGAAATTAAATAATTATTCATGCTAATATTTTTCATCTATTCTATTATTTATGCTTTTATGTTTAATTGATTTCTCCTTCATGTTTCATTATTAAAATACCTTTGTTTTATAGTTCTTATGTGATTTTAAATTAATTAAGAGGTTTTGATAGATTATTGTTAAGATATGAGTTTTTCATAATCCATGCTTGGTCGAAGAAGTTTTGATGGGTTATAGTTAATCCTTAAATTTGTATAGTCTACGATTACCCACATTAATTATAAAATTACTAAATTAAAGGAAGGGAAATCAAAATCATAATTAAGTAATAAAAATAGAAGAAAATGACTTATTTATTATGTTTATTATTTAATGGATTCAGATTCCTAGATTGTTTCCTTATTATTAGTTAGTTTAATTATAGTTAATTGATTCTCAATCTTTATTTCTAATTCGCCTGAAATAAATATTAAGGGTACATTAAAATTAATCTAGTCTCTGTGGATTCGACCTATACTTATCAGTTCTTCAATTTGATACTATGCACTTACAGTTACATATTTTTATCACATCAAATTTTTGGCGCCATTGTCGGGGACTAGATTTAATTTTTTTTGTATTCTTTAATTTTTATTTATCCGAATTAGTATTTTTTTAGCTCTAATATATTTTCTTTTTTTTTTTCAAGATTATCGAAGCGGAACGAAGGTGCGAAAAGATAAAGATTTTATTGTTGCGCTATTCCTAGTATTTTGTATTTTAACTAAAAAAAATAGTAGTCTAATTTTTTATTTTTAATTGTCGCATTCATGCATTCACTCACGTAAAACACATCCTGTTTAGATTTTTATTTTTTATTTTTTTGTCAAATATAAACTGTGCTGATTGCTGGAGGGATTGAGGTATGTCAAATTTCTCTTTCTTTTGTAATTCACATAGTTTTAGGATATTTTATTTGTTTATAGTTTTTTTTAATTTTATTTGTGCATTTTCATCTTTAATCTAACATTAAGGGCAAAAACCTGTAACATGATAAGGTGGGGATTTTGTGACACCTCTAAATCCGGGTACTTCGTTTCCTTAGGATTTGGTGCTCACTATCCAAAACATCACATCACATCTAACTACCCATTTAATATAATTGAAAACTCTTAATTAAAATAGAAATCTCCCAATAAAAGGTTACAACATCATTAATAAATAAATCTCAGGTTATCGAACCTTAAATAAACATCAGTGCGGAAACATAAATTAAGTCTATTACATAAACATCATTTAAACAAATAAAAACAAGTCTTCATCACTTGTTTGCTTTTCCTTTACCCTTACTAGTGGACGGCTCATCAGTTCTTTCAACTTTAGCTACAATGTTATTATGCATAGGTGAGCAATGATTGCCCAGCAAGTACAAAAACAACAATAATAATAACATGCGAAATAATTAACGGTTATTGAATAATTGAAGATTCAGCTTTTGAGTCAAGAATGTAAGACACGATTCAAAAGAACGTCTGAGGGTCTTAAGACCACGAACTATGTCCCAGGTTATCAAGTATTTCTATTTTAAACCTTTAACAGTCGCAAGACTATATGGACCTTACTTCTCGTACTTAGGGGGATCAGCCATTTGTACCATGTATATGCACAATATCTTAACGCTAACGCGTAATAAAATCCCCTATATAAGGGTTGTTCATCTCAGTTTGACATCGGAGTCCGCACCAAAGGACGTTTGGTTTGGATTTACTTCAATAACGTTTCTAGAATTTAAAACGCTCATCAACTATGGACTAGTCGAATCAATAAGGGTTCGCTAGTCAATAAAGGTTTAAAAGGTGTAATTCGAGAATCAAAACTAAATCTCACAAAAGGTACAAGTGCATAAGTTCGATATAACCGAAGCATTACAAAGAGGAAATTAAAACATCTCATTGAATCCATGAAATTGAATGGAATAGAAACAATAACTTTCTTCAGTAAGTAATAGCATTATGAAACATATATGATAAGAGAATTAAGTTCAGGAACTTGCGTGATTGAAATCAAGGTAGAAAACTTGCGTAAACGTAAAAGTAAGGATACGATACTTGCCTCGTGCGTAGACTATAAATTTAAGACTCACGTTCTTTAATCAACCTATACATTCGGTTTATAAAGCAGTAACAATAATTACTTACAGTATTATAAACACGTCAGGATTCATTCTCATCCAAAATTTCCATTTTAATATCTCAGTTAACACCGGACAATCAGTGGGTACATGCTTACCACCCATTATAGTATTTCAGTATTCATTTTATACATTAGCCTAAGCTTTAGGTATGTCTACGATTTCATATCATGATCACAAAGAAAGAATAAAATTTTTACTCTTTTTTTTTTTAAGTTCCCGCCGGGGCGAGAAAATCCTTCACAAACTCTCGCTGGGCGAGACTTCGCCGGGGCGAGGAATTCCTTCACAAAACTCTAGCCGAGGCGAGAAATTCCATCACAAAATTCTCGCCGGGGCGAGAATCACGGAATCCAGTTTCTGCAGTTCGCGAAGAACGCAGAAACAAGCCAAAAATTTCCAATCTTGTTATTCTAATCGTCAAATTAAACATACCCAGACACTATAATTCATATATAATTGTTACCCAAGCCTTCTAGCATGATTCTAGCAACTTAAATTGCATAAACCATGAATCTACGAACAAAAATTGGTGTTTCTATCATTTTATCAAAAGTTCTACGAAATCAATAAAATCACACATAACAGGTTCGTTAAAACACCAAATTGAACCGTTTAAAACTTGTTTTCTTCATTTATACATGCATAAACAAAATAAGTTATCAATTTAACCCATTAACATGCAAAACAAGTATTAATTTCATACATTTAAGCCATGTTCATAACTAACTACTCTGTAACTTCAGGACTTCATTTAAACACATAATCTCATGGATTTAATTACTATAAATCACATACAAACCATATAAAACACATTTATGCATGCTTTCAAACGTCTAATCATTAATTCATAAAATTTAGCCAAAAAATTTAGTTTACAGAGAATACAGAGAACTCAAAAACATACATTCATGGAAGAACTTCAAAAATATAAATTAAAACTTAAATTATAAGAATTACCTCCAATTAGATGCTTAAACTATGCAAGATATTGTCAAGTTTTCTTCTCAATTCAAAAATTCTCCCTTTTTCTCTCAAGTATTCTCTCTGGCTTAATTTTCAGAACTGAGGCAATGAAACACGTACTATAAAACTGACGCAATATGGATGTCAGTTAATCCCATAATGGGTTAACTGACTCCAACTCCCCTTAAGGCCTTGTTTGGCTAACACATTTATTCCCCCTTCTAGTTTATTTTAATAAATAGCTTATAATATAGTTCATGTCACATATTTAAATTAATTAAATAATCTCATTTAAATCAATTAAATAAAATAGAATAATTCTACATTAAATCACTTAAATAAAATTCTCATTTATTAAATATGATAAATTATTAAATCTCTAATTAATAATTAAATTAATTAGAAATTACATTATACCTATTTAAATAATGCATTTAATCAAATAAATTCAATTAAATACATACTTTTAAATAAAAATAATTCTCCACATTAATTTAATTAATTTGACACATATAATTAAATTAATCTATCACAAATTCATCAATTAATTCAACAATCAAATCATCGAAAAATATTTATTCAATCAATAAATATTCGAATTAAGTTACAAAATTCTCGTTTGTCACAGATTTCATCACCCTTCCTTGGCCCACAAACAACCTAACTTATATTTTGCATGACCTTGACCTAATAAAATCAAGTAGACGGTTGCCCGTACGAATTTCGAGCTTAATTAGGACTCCAAGAGGAGGCTAAATTTTAAATTAATCTAACTACTGATGTCTATGTAAGTGGTTCAAAAGGCAAACGCTTAAAGAACGTGTGGTTATTCAATTAGTCATCGTGCCTACAAAGAGACTCCCACCGTTCTTACACTTACCTGGCTAGTGGTGTGATTAATTTCAAATTTGGTGGAACATGAGGTATAACTTGGAACAGTTAGAAGCTATCTACATTTTATTTAGGTAACCCTAGAATTAGGATTTTTATTTTATTTTATTTTTTGTGTGTGACTTTCGTGGTTAGTTGTTTATTTGTTTTGTGTAAAGATGGACTCTTATTATAGTTGGAATAATAATTTTGCTTGGAATCAAGATGTTAATTTTCAGAGGCACAAAAGATATCTAGAAGGGGGGGGGGGTTGAATAGATTCTTTTATAACTTTGTATTTTCTTTTTCTTTTCAAATAGATGACTTAACAGTTTTAATGAATATATTCAATTACTAAGCACGGCGGAATATTGTTTATAAGAGCCTCTTGTAGACATGGACTGGTAGTGGGGAATATAATGAAGCAATGATAAAACAGTTATAGCAGTTAAGGCAATTATTAAGTGCAAAGAGATAGAGACAAGGCTTTAAGTGGTTCAGAGCACACAAGACTCCTACTCCACTATTCTATTCCTCGAGTAGCAAATCCACTAAGGATATCGTTACAATTGAATCACAAAGATTCGTTCAAGACCCTCAGTCTAGGAACACCAGTACTCAAACGTACTCTTCAAAGCCAGCAGCCTTAGAACTCTGTAACTAAGACCAACAGCCTTAGAGTCTCTTGTACCCTCTGGTACACAGTAAGTCCAACAGACTTGACTTAGGTTGGTCACCTGTTGACCCTTTCACTTGATAGAGAGTGATTCGTTTTGTTGCTACTGAGTTGCTTGAAGCATATGATTGATAAACTCAGCAGCGAAGCAAGATGCATCCTTTTTGGGTTGTAGAATGATGTTTCAGATGTTATCTTCTTTTCGTTATACTTGCTTGATCTGAATCTTCATTCTTTCTGCCTTATGTAGATGCTTCTGAGAAATATTTCCGTTGAAATGTGTCTGTTGCATCTATTCTTTCCGTTGAGATATGTTGCTGAGCATAGGAATAGTTTATTCCTTGTTGACTGCAGTAGTGGGGTGAGTCAGCTTCCATTAGCCTATATCAAGATAGTGGTAAGGTTAATGCTCTGCATGTCAGTAGATTGTGGATGTTTACTCCCCACTCGTTTGTTTAATATTCAACAACTATCTTGGGCAGGTCATTCCTCTGTTTATTCGTTATGGGCAACCTTAGAGTATTCATTCTTGGATCTGAGTTGCTCATCTGACATCTGACTCTACGTTCTTGCTTAGCCATAGTGTCATCAGTGTGTTTATAGAGTTGCAGTCGTTTTTGGTATTTGTAGATATTCACTGTGATCTTCAACCTTTATTTTGATCAATTTGGAAAGAGCCTCAATACTTTGCCTTTATGTTCTTCAACAAAGGTGTTGATTGGACTGTGAGTACTGGTATAGGCTATTCGTCATCCTGTCAAGAAGGCTCTACGTCCTGAAGTTCTATGTCTTTGACTAGGATATGTTATATACTTAATATAGCTTAGATCAACCTAACACATTTGATCTTTTCTAAGTCCTTGTACATACGTCTTTCATTTAAGGACTTTACAGTTTTGGCTACTGATTCACATATCCATTAAGAGCACAACATCAAATTTAAACCATGATTCCTAACAATCTCCCCCTATTTGATGTTGACATAACCAGTAGTTGAATTATATTATCAGTTCTAATGCAGATGCAACAACATAAATAAACATGTCTTATGGTACAGTGAGCAACTGTATTTCTAGATGAAATCATGAATTTTATTGATGATAAAATGAACATTACATTGTATGGCAGTTTCATCAATAAAGTGAGAGAAGAGAAATACAAAGCATTTCAAACCTTAGCCTTTGCTACCTCTTGCACCTCTTTTGGCTCTTGGTGGATTGGCTTTTTCATATCCAACTCTCCTCATGTAGCTTTCCCTTTCTTCCTCAGTCATCCGTTGGAATTCTTCAATCTGCTCTCGACTAAAGCCAGAAGAGGACATGTGACTTCCTTCTTCACCATATGGGTGAGTCCCATGCAGGTGTCTATTAATCACTGCAGGATTTCCTGATGGTATGTGAACTCCTGTTGGGGTTACATCAGGCATCCTTCTGTAAGATCCAGGAACTTCACTTCTTATGGGAATTGCATTGATGGGCTCTTCTTCTCCTGGTATTGATGATTCATACTGCCTAGGCTGCCTTAGTTGCTCTCTTCCCCTACTGCTTGATTCTCTTCCCCTGCTGCTTGATTCTTCCCTTTCTTTGCCTTTTGTTTTCTCCCCCTTTAAGTCAGCATCTAACCTTCTTACTTCTTGGGAGAGTTTCTCAACACCTCGCACTAATTCTTGCATTTGTGACCGGGACTGAGCATTTGTGACCGGGACTGAGTATTGTCAGCTCTCTCGTTGCTGGTGCATAAGGGCTAGTGCATTGTCAGGCCTTTCCATCTGTTGAAGAGATAGGCGCTGAAAGTTGTTAATGGATGTGCTCAGATCTAAAATTTTCTCAGTTACTAGCTTATTCTGAGCAATCTGGGACTCTTGAAGGGAGATAACTGCAGATTTGTGATCAACAATTTCCTTCTTATATAGCTGGTCCCTTCTATCAATGTCGTTCATCAATTCCTTGATGATTTCCCTTAATCTCTTGGTCAGCTCAGTACCAAGATTGTTGGTGTGAGCATTGGCAGCATCAACAAGGTCATTGAATCTTCTATTGAGGGCGAGAGAATTTGCTGCAAGATTCTCTTCCATATCTTGAGCCATTCCAACAGTGAGGTCAGTCAATTCAGCCGTGGTAGGAATGAGTTTGACACGCTCAAGTATTTGCTGGATCTCATTTGACGATTCTTCCTTGTGGCTGTCTTGGAGATTTGCTAAAGCAATGGCCAGGTCAAAGTATTTATGATGGGAGGAGGATGGTATGTCAGTGGGAATATTTTGGGCAGCTGCTTGAAGTGATGGAGAGGAAGTAGTTTGATTGATGTCTATAGAGTCAGCACACTCTAAGATCGTAGAGACGATCGTAGAGTGGGTTGACTCTACATTTTGTGTATGGAAGGTGAGCTCAGTATTTGTATAGGGTTTAGAGACTATACGACTGGAGAAGGTTGAGTATCTGGTTCATCAGAGACAGAGTTTTGAGACCTTGTAACTGCAATAGGATCCTTTAGGTCACAGATTACCTCATTCCATCTTGGTATCTCATCAAAACGATAGTAAAATGGTAATGGAGAGTGTTTAATTTAAATGAGGAGGGAATGAAGTATACCTTTTGCTCATTGACTTGAAATGGATGGTTGTTCAACAGCTTTTGAGCAAAGGGTTCAATGCTGGGGTATTGCTGGGCAAGCACTGAAATGGTTGGATAGGTCTTGAATGCCCAGAACATGTGATCCCATGAATTGAGTATAAGTGCTTGGTGGAGTGGCATTCTTGGTAGGTAGTTGAAAAGGCAGTTATAGGTGTAATGCCTTTCTCTATTTCTGCCTTCAGCAATGATTTCGAGGCTATCATCTTCTTCTTCATCATTTGATCCTTCACTAATCTCCACAGCTTCATTTTGTTCAGCCATTTCTTCTTCACTGATTTCCACATTCTCTCCATCCTTCTCAGCATGAGTGCCGGTTTCTGCAGGAACTGATTGACCTTCACACTGGTCTTTAGATTGCTCCCCCTCAAATCTGAGCAATGATAGGTTCATGAATGTCTGGGGTCTCCCCCTCGGCATGAACATCCTCCTGTTGATCAACTACTTGTTGCTCCCCATCAATTGGAGCGATGGTTTGACTTGCCAGTCTCATTTCTTCTTCTTTAATCCTTAACATTGCTTCATTTAGCTCTTTTTGAGCTAAAGTCATCAGCTTCTTCTTCTTTGGCTTAGGTCCAGAGACCTTCCTAGCCTATTGCTCAGTACTGGTACTAACTTCTTCAGCAGCTTCTTCTGTTCTAGTCTCTACGATCGTAGGGAGACTTATCTTGGAGTTGCGTTTTCCCTTCTTATGATAAACCTTTAGAGTTGGTTGAGTTTCTCCAGAAGCTTCTTCCATTTGTTTCTTTTCCGTTCTTCAGAGGATGAGGAAGGCCTTGATTGGATTGCAGTTGATGTAGGTCCTTCATTGGATGACCCTTGAGGTTCTTCTTCAGCCTGGGATACTTCCTTCTTTTTCCCTTTGCTTTTCCTGACTAATGCTGGCACCTCTTGGTCAACTTCATCAGTTTCCACAACTACAGATATATTTTTCATAGAGGGCTTTCTTGCTTCACTCTGAGTCTACTCGCTGTCTTCTGTCTGAGTTAATTTTAGCATCCCAGCTGGATTCTTTTTCCAGTTTACAAACAGCTTTTGAGTGATCCTTTTGTGGACGTTTACAGCCTCTCCTTCATCATCCCCAATTTGGTCGCCTAGTGCCTTTTGAAGAATAATGCTTATGAATCTTCCGTAGAGCATTTTCCTCGCCCCTTTGGCCTTTCCATCACTTGATACCCAGTTTCCAATCCATTCTAAGAGTAGGGCACCAAAATTCAGTTGAATCTTCTTCACAATTGCAGTCATGATTTTGAGCTGACTGTCATTGACAGAATCGTGAGCTGAGTCTTTGCACAGAATACATTTACCGACAATATCAGCAAGGAATTCATACTTTTGGGGGAATTACTTCTTCTTTAAACCCCTCAGCTTTGGGTTGTCATCATGGTGCATTTGTTTTAATCCTTCTTCAGTATTGATGAACTTGATAGTTGTGAGCCCTTGATCTTTGAAGCCTAGGGCTGCATTGACTTCTGAAGCACTTAGTTGTAGCGAGATTCCCTTGACCTTTGTGGTTAGAATTCTGTTCTTGATAATTCCATTTGTATAGAACTCCCTCACCAGTGTTGGATACACCAGAGTGCTGGTGTCAAGTGCTTCACAGAGTCCTGATCGACGTAGCAGAGAAATGATTCTCTTGTACTTCGTTTAAGCTGAAGCAAAGTGGAGAGAGTTCCCTGTGATTACTGGAGAGAGTGCCATTTGAAATTTAGATTTTTGCTGCACAGAGACGAATTTTGCTCAGAGTTCGATTGAAACGGAGAGCTAGGGTTTCAGCAAAGAGGGAGAGGAAGAGTTTGAAAAAGATGAATAATAATTTGAAATGACTTGGTGAAAACTTCCCTCTTTTTCTGCTGAGTGGGCTGAGTGCACGTTTTAAGTCGTTAGAAATGACTATTTTGCCCTTAGTTCCATCTGAGCTCTACGTTTCACTTTTGAGCCGTTTTCTGCTCTACGATCTCCATCTTACTCGACGATCGTAGAGTATGTCTCGGCAGCTTGGTTTCCTTTGAGCTCTACGTTTTTCAACTTTTGTTTTGACGATTTCTGACGTCACTCTTCGAACTTTCTTTCTGCAGAGTTAGTAGATTTCAAAGCATAATATTATGGATGTAAATTTAGCATTCCAAGTTCACTTATCAACATGTTGAATCTAGATTCATCTAGGGGTTTTGTAAACACATCAGCAAGCAGTTTTTTCAGTGGGAATGTAATGTAATGATATATTTCCACTTTGCACATGATCTCTAATGAAATGATATCTTATGTCTATGTGCTTGGTTCTTGAATGTATGACAGGATTATGAGTTATGGCAATTGCACTAGTATTGTCACAATGAACTGGAATAGATTTAAACACAAAACCATAATCAGCTAACTGATTTTTCATCCATAGGATTTGTGCACAGCAACTCCCTGCAACAATATATTCAGCTTCTGCAGTAGAGGTTGAAATTGAGTTTTGCTTCTTGCTGAACCAGGAGACAAGTCTATTTCCAAGGAATTGACATGTACCACTTGTGCTTTTCCTGTTTATCTTGCACCCTGCATAGTGAGCATTTGAATATCCCATTAACGCAAAGGGTGACTCTTTAGGATACCAAAGTCCCAAATTCGGGGTACCTTTAAGATATCTGAAAATCCTTTTTACAGCTAATAAATGAGATTCCTTAGGATTGGCTTGAAATCTAGCATAAATACAGGTGGCAAACATGATATCTGGTCTACTGGCAGTTAGGTATAGGAGAGATCCAATCATACCTCTATATTGAGTGATATTAATACTTTTACCTTTCTCATCTTTGTCAATCTTGGTAGCAGGTGCCATAGGTGTCTTCATGATGGAGGCTGACTCCATGTCATACTTCTTTAATATGTCTTTAATGTATTTGGCTTGGTTTATGAACATACCTTCATCAGTTTGTTTCACTTGAAGTCCAAGGAAGAAATTCAGTTCTCCCATCATGCTCATTTCAAACTTACTTTGCATTAGCTTGGCAAACCTTTCACACAGTTTTTCATCAGTAGAACCAAATATTATATCATCCACATAGATTTGAACTAGAAGTGATTTATCCTTGTGTTTCCTTAGGAATAAGGTGGTATCTACTCTACCTCTAGTGAATCCCTTTTCTATGAGAAAGTTAGTGAGTGTTTCATACCATGCTCTAGGTGCTTGTTTTAATCCATATAATGCTTTGTCTAATCTATAAACATAATTAGAAAGAGTTGGATTAACAAAACCTGGAGGTTGTTCTACATAGACTTCTTCTTGGAGTTCTCCATTGAGGAAAGCACTCTTGACATCCATTTGGAAGACTTTAAATCTCATGTGGGCTGCATGGGCAAGAAAGATTCTGATTGCTTCCAATCTTGCAACTGGAGTAAAGGTTTCATCATAGTCAATCCCTTGTTCTTGTGAGTATCCTTTAGCTACCAGTCTTGCTTTGTTCCTTGTGATAACCCCATCTTCATCCATCTTGTTTCTGAAGACCCATTTGGTGCCTATGACTTGATGTTGTGTTGGCCTTTTAAATAGTCTCCAGACTTTGCTTCTTTCAAACTGGTTGAGCTCTTCTTACATTTCCTCTACCCAGCTTGAATCTTCTAAGGCTTCTTCTACATTTTTGGGTTCTATTTGGGTGAGAAAGCTTAGGTAGATGCATTCATTTTGAGTTGTTGATCTTGTCCTAACTCTTGCATTAGGATCCCCAATTATTAGATCTTTAGTGTGATCCTTTGTCCACTTTCTTCTTCTTGGAACATCAGTTCTGGTGCCTTCTTATCTGAGTTCTTCCAAGTTGATTTCTGGTTCAGGTCGTAGAGACTCATTGTCAGGCATATTGAGCTCTATGTTTGCTTCTTCTTGCTTTGCGATTTCTGCTTTTGGGTCGACGATCGTAGAGCCTAACTCTACGATTTTGGACTCAGTGATCGTAGAGTCCTCCTCTGCTGGATCATTGAGTGAGGAGGTTTTCTTCTTTGATTCTGACTCATCAAATATGATATGAATAGAGACTTCAACACTTAATGATTCCTTGTTGAATACTCTGTAAGCCTTGTTGTCTGTAGAATAGCCAAAGAAGAGTCCTTCATCTGACTTGGGTTGGAATTTGTTTAGATACTTTTTGTCGTTGTTGAGGATGTAGCATAAACAACCAAATGCACGAAAGTAACTGATGTTTGGCTTCCTTCCTTTCCATAATTCATAGGGAGTCTTCTTGAGGAGGGAGTGAATGAGAGACCTGTTTTGAGTGTAGCATGCAGTGCTGACAGCTTCTGCCCAAAAGTACTCAGGGAGTTGAGCAGCTGCCAGTAATGTTCTTCCTGCTTCAATCAATGTCATATTCTTCCTTTCAGCTACTCCATTTTGTTGTGGAGTTCTTGGGGCTGAGAAGTTGTTATTGATGCCATTTTCCTCACAGTACAGTTCTACCTCAGTGAAGTCAAATTCTCTTCCATGATCACTCCTTATGGCTTTGATCTTCTCCTCTTTCTCATTCATGACAAGTTTGAACATCTTGATTAAGTGAGAGCTTGTTTCATCCTTAGAGCTCATAAAGAATACCCATGTGAATCTGATGTAGTCATCCACAATCACCAGAGAGTATTTCTTTTCACCAAGACTTGTTGTTGGGATAGGCCCGAAGAGATCCATATGGAGTAACATGAGGGGCTTATCATTTGAGTTGATTGCTTTGCTTTTGAATGAGCTTTTTGTTTGCTTTCCAAACTGACATGCTTTGCAGGGCTTCTCTTTGATGAAATTGAGCTTTGGCAGTCCTGCAACTAGGTCATTGGAGGCAAGTCTTGACATGCTTTTGAAGTTTAAGTGAGATAACCTCCTATGCCATAGCCAACACCGATCTTCAGAGGCTTTGGCAAGAAAACATACAGCTTCATCATGTCTTAACTCTGCAAGGTTGACAGTATAGACATTTCCTTCTCTGGTTCCTATCAGCTTCAATGAGTTGGTCGTCATGTCTCTGACTTGACACTGATTATTGAGAAAAGTGACTTGATGATTTTTATCACACAGTTGGCTGATGCTGAGAAGATTGTGTTTTAGTCCTTCAACGTATGCTACTTTGCTGAAGGACACAGCACCATTCCCAGCAGACCCATATCCTCTTGTCCTTCCAGAGTTATTATCACTAAAGATGACTGTAGGACCATTCTTTTCTTCATAGTTTGTCAGAGGAGCCTTGTTGCCTGTCATGTGTCTAGAGCATCCACTATCAAGGTACCATGTTTGATTTAGTGGAGCTTTGTACCTGCAAAAAGGATCAGCTTTCATTTTGGTACCCAATATTGCTTGGGTCCATATTCATTAGTAACCTTGGGAACCCAAATCTGTTTGATGTTGGGTCTGTGTAGTACAGGATAAAATCAGTTGAGATGACATTCTGCAGTTTTATGACCATGTTTATGGCAGGTGTAACATTGAATGTAATGCATGCTTGTGTGTGAGTATGAAATCCTTTTTGTCTTAGAAAGACGTGGATGGTAGTAACTCACACCCTTCTGCTTTCGTCTATGATTCATGGTTTTCATAGAGTGGAGGTTATCTCTACGATCCTTGTGGTTCGTAGAGAGAGTTTTGACCTACTCTACTACCCTTTGTAGCCTAAATACAGATTTTGACTTACTCTTTGAATTCTTGAATCCTAGAGTTGTGTGGGAAACAGTATCTTGGTTTGCAGGATTTGAGTGCAGTATATTAACAGCCTGTAAGGATTTAACAATTACAATTCTCTTATTAGATTTAGGAGAACTGCTATCATTAGCTTCCATAGGTTTGACCACTGAGGTTTCTGAGGGAGAATTGCAGAAACCCAATCCAGATCTGTTAGCCACTGATCTTTGGCTAGAGATCATGGTATCCATAGACAGAGAGGATTTGTTCCATGCTGAAATAATCTTTTCTAGTTCCTGGATTTTGGAGACTAAAATTAGTTCTCTCTGAGTGTTAAGCTCATTTGCCTGTCTTAGGCTAGCATTCTCTGCTTCAAGCTTGACACAAGAGTTAGCAGTTCATAGAGCAGTTTCCAACTCTACGACTGCTTTCTCTTTTTCCTCTTGAAGAAAAGAGTGATCCTTTGAAAGAATTCTAAACAGTTTCATATATTTGTGCAGTTCTATCATAGAGTCATGCATTCCTTCTCTAAGGTCATCAATAGTTAAATCAGGAGAATAAAAGTCAAATACCTCATCCACATTGAATTCCTTCTTGCTTTTTCCTTCTTTGGCCATTAAGCATAAGTTGGCTTTTTGAGTTTCTTCGTCTTCTCCAGATTCAGAACTTGAGTCGTTGTTTGAGTCACTCCATGAACTTTCAGCGACGAACCCTCTTTCCTTTTTCTTGGCCTTGAAGTGATTTTTGAATTCTGATTTCTTCTTGTCCTTCTTTGGATCATTTCTTGGAGGCTTGGACAGTTTGCGATGAAGTGTCCTGGTTGTTTGTAGTTGTAGCACAAGTCATTCACTTGTTCTTTAGAGCTGCTACTGAACTTCCTTTGTCTGTTATTTCTGCTTATAAACCTTTTGAAGTGTCTGACCAGCATAGCAACTCCTTCATCATTGAGTTCATCATCTTCATCATCATCTGAGTCCGCTACCCTTGAAGTAGATGCTTTTAGAGTAATTCCTCTTTCTTTCTTCTTTCCTTCTGACAGAGTTTCTGCTCGTTGGGTCAGCTCAAGTTCATAAATGAGAAGATTTCCATATAACATCTGAACAGTCATTTCATGAAGATTCTTTGATTCTCTGATGGCAGTGGTTTTGGCATCCTACTTGCTTGGTAAAGCTCTCATGAACTTGATGATGAGATCTTTGTTTGGATAGGTCTTTCCATAAGCTTGAAGAGAGTTGAGTAGTACAATGAATCTTTCATATGTGGAAGTGATGTTTTCCCCTGAGATGTGGGTGAACATTTCATACTGCTGAGTGAGCAAGGACTGCTTATTTTCTCTGACTTCTTCTGTTCCTTTATTCATAATCAGCAGTGCATCCCATACTTCTTTAGCTGTTGTACAATTGACCACATTTTCAAATAATTCATCTTCTAGAGCCATGAACAGAATATTTTTGGCTCTTTTGTCTAACTGAACTATTTTCTTCTCTGCATCAGTCCAATCCTTTTTTTGTTTGATTGAGACTTTATTTGGATCTTCAGCAGTTGGCGTCAGCTTGGTTGGTACATAAGGCCTATTGAGGACAGTATCAAATAGATCCTCGTCAATGGCATCCATGTATGCCTGTATGCGAACTTTCCAATTGGCAAATTTGTCCTTGTTGGACATAGGCGGTTTGTTTCCTCCGCCTTCCTCAGATCCATTTCTGGTTTCTGCCATTGATCTACTTAAGCGGGTTAGGCTTTAACTAAGAGAACCTGTTCTGATACCAATTGTTAGTTTCCAGAGGCACAAAAGATATCTAGAAGGGGGGTTGAATAGATTCTTTTATAACTTTGTATTTTCTTTTTCTTTTCAAACAGATGACTTAACAGTTTTAATGAATATATTCAATTACTAAGCACAGCGAAATATAGTTTATAAGAGCCACTTGTAGACATGGACTGGTGGTGGAGAATATAATGAAGCAGTGATAAAACAGTTATAGCAATTAAGGCAGTTATTAAGTGCAAAGAGATAGAGACAAGGCTTTAAGTGGTTCGGAGCACACAAGACTCCTACTCCACTGTTCTACTCCTCCAGTAGCAAATCCACTAAGGATATCGTTACAACTGAATCACAAAGATTCCTTCAAGACCCTCAGTTTTGGAACACCAGTACTCAAACGTACTCTTCAAAGCCAGCAGCCTTGGAACTCTGTAAACTAAGACCAACAGCCTTAGAGTCTCTTGTACCCTCTGGTACTCAGCAAGTCCAACAGACTTGACTTAGGTTGGTCACATGTTGACCCTTTCACTTGATAGAGAGTGATTCGTTTTGTTGCTACTGAGTTGCTTGAAGCATATGATTGATAAACTCAGCAGCGAAGCAAGATGCATCCCTTTTGGGTTGTAGAATGATGTTTCAGATGTTATCTTCTTTTCGTTGTACTTGATTGATCTGAATCTTCATTCTTTCTGCCTTATGTTGATGCTTCTGAGAAATCTTTTCGTTGAAATGTGTCCGTTGCATCTATTCTTTCCGTTGAGATATGTTGCTGAGCATAGGAATAGTTTATTCCTTGTTAACTGCAGTAGTGGGGTGAGTCAGCTTCCATTAGCCTATATCAAGACAGTGGTAAGGGTAATCCTCTGAATGTCAGTAGATTGTGGTTGTTTACTCCCCACTCGTTTGTTTAATATTCAATAACTATCTTGGGCAGGTCATTCCTCTGTTTATTCGTTATGGGCAACCTTAGAGTATTCATTCTTGGATCTGAGTTGCTCATCTGACATCTGACTCTACGTTCTTGCTTAGCCATAGTGTCATCAGTGTGTTTATAGAGTTGTAGTCGTATTTGGTATTTATAGATATTCATTGTGATCTTCAACCTTCATTCTGATCAATTTGGAAATAGCCTCAATGCTTTGCCTTTATGTTCTTCAACAGAGGTGCTGATTGGACTGTGAGTACTGGTATAGACTATTCGTTGTCTTGTCGAGAAGGCTCTACGTCCTGAAGTTCTATGTCTTTGACGAGGAAGCTCTACGTCCTTCCGAGACAGCTCTTCGTCCGGCCGAGGAAGCTCTACGTCCTGACGAGAAAGCTCTACGTCCTGCCGAGGAAACTCTACGTCTTGCCGAGGAAGCTCTACGTCCTGACGATAAAGCTCTACGTCCTTTTGCTTGGAGTATGACAGTACTCTACGATTAGTATACAAGATCAACCTAACAGCTTTGATCTTTTCTATTCTAAGTCCTTTGTACATCACCTTCAATAAAGGACTTTACACCTTGCTAGGATATGTCATATACTTAATATAGCTTAGATCAACCTAATATATTTGATCTTTTCTAAGTCCTTGTACATACGTCTTTCATTTAAGGACTTTACAGTTTTGGCTACTGATTCACATATCCATTAAGAACACAACATCAAATTTAAACCATGATTCCTAACACAAGAACCTTATGAAAATTTTAATGCAAACTAACTAAATCAATTTTTTCCAACTTATAAAAACCCTTATCTAAGTTCATATTCATATCCATATTTGGATCTAGAGCCTCAATATCCACAAAAATTTTCAAATGAAGAAGATGAAAGATTAAGTACCTTAGAGAAAACTATGGAAGCTTTAATGGAAACTCAAATAAACACGAATCAAGCTATATCGCGTCTAGAAATTCAAATGAGTCGGGTAGCCACCATAATAAATGAACAAAAGGTGGGTGAATTTTCTAGTGACTCTGAAGTTAATTTTGAAAATCATGATAACTATAGAAATGATGAGAAAAATGAAAATTTTGAATTCAATTCTACAGAGTTTGAGTCAAATCAATTTGAGGAGTCTAAAAATTATGATTCTATGCTTGAAATTGATCATGTCACATTTAATGAGTCAATTGAAAAAGCCTATAAGCCTAAAGTTCCATATCCTGAAAGACTTATTCCTAGAAAATAACCGAGTGATTTTGTAGATCAACCCATAAAAGTAAACATGATCCAAGAGTTCTCCATGACCCAAAAAATAATTGAAAATAGACTCATGATTGAAGATAATCCAATTGATTTTTTCTTAAATCACCTTGACCAAAAGTGGAATGAATCTGAATATTTGGATAAGGTCAATGAGATGTTGAGATCTACTACACATAAGTTGCCCAAATTAAAACATATATTTGAGCCAATTCGTCCACACTTTGAGCATATTAGTGAATATTTTCCCGAGGTAGACTTTAAGCACATTCCTGATGAAAATTGTGACTATTTTTAATTTCCTAGGCCTCCGAGAAATCATGAAAAATTCATACTCACTTGTATTTTTGCATCACTTGTTTATTATTATATGCATTTTAGGATTTATGAAATTTGTAGGTATGTACATTTATTTTCTTTCTCACTACATTTTCTTGCAACACATTACCCCCACATACAAGGTATAATTCTTTCATTTCTTTGTTCTCTATTTTTCTTATTTGCATACATTGAGGACAAAGTATGATTTAGGTATGTGGGGAGTTTGTTTGTATTATAGTATTAGATTTTTTTAATGTTTTAGGAATTTAGGAAAAATTAAAAAAATTATAGTATTAGATATTTTTTTCTCATTTTACGAAAAAAATTAAGAATTTTTTATTTTAAAAAAAATAATAAAAAATTTTGTTTGGCTTTTTATGAGTTGGAGTAATTCTAATAAGTGTTCGTAGAGCAAACACTTTAAGTAGGATTAAAAGATTTAGAACTCTTTATCCTTTGATTAGATACGAAATCTTAGTTTGAAACATAATCTGGAATAAAATTACGTTCCTTTGCATTTTTGGCATTTCACGTTCGCACTAACTCTTAGTTGTAGGGTATAAACTATGATTTGAGCAATTTCAAGAAAAAAAGAAAAAAACATAACAAAATTAAAAAAAAAAGTTAAAAAATTAAATAACTGTTTCAATGTCCATTGAACGAAATAACTGGGTATCCAAGCCTCAGGAAGCATCGATATTCACGCTGAAAAGTGTGATGGATATAAGCAGCTTGACTAGTCTAATTTTGTGGCCTTTGTTACTCGAGTTAGTAAGCCCTTAGGGGTGTCTCTACACTTAGTGCCCTAAAGCCAACTGGTTTGAGAGTCATTGGTCCAACACTCACTACATGGGTAACCTTGAAAAGCCTAAGAAAAAAAGACATTGCACAAGTCAACAAAAAAATTGAGAAAAGAAAAAAATGAAAGAAAAATGAGGTTACTTGATTTTCATGGTAAAAATCCCTACTAAGAGTTACATCACATACACATGCATACAACACATGAAATAAATTTTATGAAGGATGGTGTCTAGAATGAAGATAGAGTATGTTTGATAAGGTAAAAGTGTGATTTTGAATTTAATCTTGCTTATGAATAAGACCCATGGATACTTTGCAGTTTTCTTTCGATTTCATAGTTGGTTAAACTCAAAAAGATTTTGTTTTGAATTTTAAATTTTGTGGGTACATTTATTGCAAACCCTCACGAGACACAACTCGTCCACTTGGGGTAACCTTAGGGTTTAAAAGCTTGTTGCACATGCTAAGTGCAATCCTGTGTTTCCTACAAAAATGGGTTATTTTTTATTTTTTTTATTTTACTCGAGGACGAGCAAAAGCTAGGTATAGGGGTATTTGATAGACTCATAATTTATACATTTTATTATCCCTAATTTTGTCCTTTTAATTGTATTAGTTTATTTAATTAATATGTTTTATTTTGTTTGGTAGGATTTAGTATTTTATTACAATAAAGTCAAAATCTTGGTGATCAAGCAATACTTAATGCTCTTATTCATGTAAAGAAATATCCAAGAAGAATCTTACAAGGAGAAGGAAGGAGGTAGAACAATCTTGGTGTACAAGTCAAATCCAGCAATAGAAATGAATGTTTATCTAGAAGATCTCTTTGAGAAGTTGATTGCCACTAGAAAGTTGAAACCTACATGGAAAGGGACTCTTGGGAGATTACCATGTAGAGATTGAAATTAAAAAGAAAAGAAGAGAAAAAGAAGGAACAAAAGAGGCCAAGTTCAATGAATGTAAATTAGGGCACAAATTTATTTTTTCTATAAATAGGTCTCTTGTTTTAGAGAGAAGGGTGTACTAGTTTAGATTAGGAGTAGGAGTAAGATTAAATTATTTCTTCATCGTTAATTAAAGGGAGTTTTCTTATTTTTAATTTTCTACTTCTTCTTCTTGATTTATTTTAGTTAGCTTATTTATATTCATGTCTAGTTAATTTCTTTAATCTAGGATGAAGATGAAATTAAATAATTATTCATGATAATATTTTTCATCTATTCTATTATTTATGCTTTTATATTTAATTGATTTCGCTTTCATGTTTCATTATTGAAATACATTTGTTTTATAGTTCTTATGTGATTTTAAATTAATTAAGAGGTTTTGATAGATTATTGTTAAGATATGAGTTTTTCATAATCCATGCTTGGTCGAAGAAGTTTTGATGGGTTATAGTTAATCCTTAAATTTTTATAGTCTACGATTGCCCACATTAATTATAAAATTACTAAATTAAAGGGAAGAGAAATCAAAATCATAATTAAGTAATAAAAATAGAAGAAAATGACTTATTTATTATGTTTATTATTTAATGGATTCAGATTCCTAGATTGTTTCCTTATTATTAGTTAGTTTAATTATAGTTAATTGATTCTCAATCTTTATTTCTAATTCGCCTGAAATAGATATTAAGGATACATTAAAATCAATCTAGTCTTTGTGGGTTCGACCTGTACTTGCCCGTTCTTCAATTTGACATTGTGCACTTGCAATTACATATTTTTATCACATCAAAAGTCATACCTTCTGTAGAAGTAGTTTGGCGAAACTACAATGCCAAGGAGGCTACGTGTGAGTTAGAAGATAGAATGAGGAGGAATTATCCCTACCTTTTTGTGTGACCTTGTATCGATTTCGAGGACAAAATCTTTATAAGGGGAGAATGATGTAATACCCGTGAATTTTATAAATAGTAGTAGTAATGAAAGGGAAGATGTTTGAAAATTATTAGTGTGCATGTATATGTGTGTGTGTGTGTGTATGTGTATATATATATATATATATATTCGTGTGGGTGTGTCTCATGAAACTTAGTAATTCAATTTAATTGAATCGAGTATGAGATGAATAGTAATGATAAGCTTGATTATATTTAATTAAGCTTAAGTGATATGTCTTGTGTGGCGTAATGATTAAGATGGACCAAGTAATTGGATTAACTAGGAAATGGATAAATGATGTAATGGACTAAGAAGTATAATTAGGCCCAATGTGAATAAATTGATATGCTTACAAGTGTTAGGAAAGGTAGCCCAAGTATTAATGTGCTAGAACTAAATTAGTAGCCCAATAGATATTGTGTTGGACTAACCTAAGATGCAAGTATACATATATATATATATATATAAGAGGATATATATCCATATCTATATGTATATATATGTACATATATGTATATAAACTAGCAAAGGACAAGAAATAATATAAAAACATAATATATACATATACTACTTCCATGACCGAAAATCCCCCTCCCCCTTTGGCTAAAATGCTGATTTTTGTTGCTTAAAATCCTTGCAAGCAAGCCCACGTGGGATAATGATGAAAAAGGACTTGGGTAAATAGGAGTTGGTGAAGCGTTTTACCAACTAACCTTGTTAATAACCTATTGGGTGTATAAAATACAAGTATTATACATGTATTTGTACATGAACCTTTGCCTATAAATAAGCCCTCCCTAATTCATTTTCAAGGGTTACTTGAAATTCTAAGTATAGAGAGAAATAGAGAGAAAAGAAGAAAGTTAGAGAAACTATTGCTCTTGGATAATCTAAGAGGAGTCCAAGAAGGAGGAACCAAGGTGGAAAACTATTTAAAGTTCATAGCTAAGAGAAAGAAAGCAACAAAGAGGTAAAATCATAACCTAACTTAAAGTTTTGTAAGTTAAGTAGGTATATTTTGTTCTAAGTAGAAATACATGCTTGGTTGTGGAGTTTTATTTATTGTGGGATCAAGAAGGATCCGAAGGTATAAGTTTGGGTATTAAAAGGGAGATATGTGATTTATATGCCTTGGTATGTGATCTAAGTTTAAAATGAAACAAGGAAAAGCATGCAAGAATGAAATCTAAGTTAAGATACTTATAAGCATGGGATTTGATATTTAATGTCATAAAATGTGTAAATCGTGTATATAATCCAAAAATGTTATGTTGAACATCTATGAAATACGAACATAAACAAGTGGAATCACCGGATTCGGACATAAAATGAACTCATGGCAAAATATTTAGTAAAACATGTCATATGAGAACCCTAGCTTGGAAAATCAATAATTTTGGCTAGATTAATATTTTGGAAAATTGTTAAGAGATCAAATATTGAAGATGTATGAGTTTATAAAATAATGGAATTGGTTTGAACTCATTTGGATATGAAATGGTTAAGCTATGGAAGATTGAACCAAAAGTGGCAAGAAATCAAAAATAAGAAAAAGTCACACTTGAGTTCCCTTATGAGCAGTGCCGCAACGCTGCTCCTAGGCAAAAATCTGGTACCACGGCGTTGGTCTGGTTCTCCAGTTGACCCAGATCCGGGTTAAACCGGGTCGGGTCAGGACTAATCGGGCCGAGCGGGGTCAAAAAAGAATTTTTTTAAAAAATATAAATAAATAAATAATAATAATAATAATAAATAATCATAAATAATTAAAATAATAATAAAATATTATTTTAATTATATATTAAATATTACTTTAATTATCATTAAACAATTAAAATAAAAATAAAGATTATTTTAATTATGGATTAATGAATTGTAAAAAATTATTGTAATATTAAAAAATATTTAATTGTGGATAATTAAAATAATATTAAGGGTTAATAATTATTTTAATTATGGATTAATAATAAATAATTGAATAATTTTGAAGATTATTTAATTATGGACTAATGAGACATGAATAATTAGAGTAAGAATAAATGTAACTTTAATTATAGATTAAATAAAAAAAGTAATGATTTAGATTATTTTATTTTTAGACTAGTGAAGTATGAATATTGATTACGAAAATTATTTAAAGAATGTTTTAATATTAACAAGTGATGTAAGCATACTTTACGTATGTGGTGAGACAAATATAATAATAAAGAGATTATTTTCTTTATAGTAAAGGGAGTAATTATGTAAATAAGAGTAGATTGATTAGTGAGTCCTAATTATATGAGATGAGTGAGTTAGATCAATTAGATTTATATTTGCGGGTTAATAGAAATTAACCGTTAGATGATTATGATGAACATAGGTTGTTCAAAGGCTAAGAAGTTACAGTCAGAAATAGTCAACTACTCAGGTAAGTTCCCTAACTTACACAACCTTGTATATTGTGCAAATTTCCTAATTGTGTTATAAACCATATACAGATTGAGCAAGTATCTACACTTGTACTCTTATTGATCATGCAAATAAATTAGTTCTTATGTTATCTAAATTCATGAAGATTGTTGTTTATACTCTAAAACTTGATTTAAATCATAATTATATTCTTGAATGATTCTTTGAACCTTATTGCGAACGTTGAACGTATTAATTATTCCTAAATATGTTGAGAAAGTGTCTACGCCATTTGATTCAGCTAGACCAATATCTATGAGTTAGAAAGAGATCCAAACAAATTACCTTGGTGCGGACTTTTATAATCTACTGAGATGAACAACCATCATAGAAGGGAAAACTATATAATGTCGGGGGACCGACACGCGCGCGAACAACGTGTTTGAATGTTATGCATAACATAGGGTGTGACACCCCCAAATTCAGGTACCAATACCTCAAATCTGGTGCTCACGATAAAGTACATCCATACACCTCTAAACAACATAAATCAACTCATGCGAAAAAATAAACATATGTTGTTCATTACATAAAGTTTACTACGGTCCCGAGGTCTATAACCTTAAATAAAATACATCGCAGAATACATTAATAATACAAAACAATTCCACGATTACATAACGGGATAGTACATATAACTATTCCTTAAGCTTTCCTTTGCCTTTGTCCGCTTTGGAACTTCCCAGCTTAACTACAATAGGTTCATTATATAGCAAGGGTGAGCAACGAGTTTGCTCAGCAAGTGTAAAATGAATAAGGAAGATATATCATGAATGAATAAGAATAATAATCGCATGAACTATTTGGCCAAAGGATCAGTCATTCAACTAACCCTTTTAAACGCCTGGCCCGTTAGTAGTACTCGAGGGGATCAGCCTCTAGTACCCTATGTATATGCATAATATTTAACTCTGACTGCATCGAATAACCGACACATTAAAATCCCCTAATAAGGGTTGCTCTCTCAATCCAAGAATCCGCACCAACAATCGGTTTGGATAACTTTTAAAATAATAACTTGTACATGTCTAGCCGAAACAAATGGCGTAGACTATTTCCTTAGACAATTCATGAATGAAGAACTTAACATTTCACAGTCCAACAACAAATCATGAAATTAAATGCACAAGGTACGAATATCAATAATTATCTTTGATATGGAGTAATCAACAATAATTAATCCACTAATATAACTTGAAAGTAATAGCTCGACTGAGTCATGAAACTTGCAACAATATACAACATTTGTATAAAATAGGAAACTTGCTCAAATCTAAGGGTTGAGTAAGTTTAAGAAACCTACATTCAATATATAGAAAGAATGAAGTTAGGGAACTTGCCCAACATAAGGGTTAGACAAGCGTTAGGAAACTTGCTCAATAAATAAATTGAGTTAGGATATGAAACTTGCACAACATTCAACATTTGTATACGATAAGAAACATGCTCATTACAATTCGAGTAAGGTTAGGGAAAACTTTCCTGAAGCGCTGCTACAATATTACAACACACGCTCCTTAATATCCTACACAATTAAGTACATATTCACATACTAATTAGTCATATACCAGATACCAAATATTTATTTATATAAATCTATAATGTCTCATACAAATAAGAAACAAAATATTAAATAAGGTTATGCCCACTAGTTACGGCGTTACGACGCTTGCACGTTTGTACGCCAAGCTTGACTATTCGAACGCCCAAGCGACACGCAATTGTGTACGCCTAGCCCGCCCATGCATTCGATTTATCTCATACTCATTGGTTAATGCTAAGTATCATTATAATTTATAACGTTCATGTTTTAGAACTTAGAACAACATTTTTCATTGTCGGGAGCATTACACGTGCTTACGCGCATGCCCGACACCCTCCGATTGCCCCCAATTCCATATCAGTCCTATAAATGGCCAATTTAGGCCATGCTACAGACCTCAAATTGAAACATTTAAAGAACGAAAGTTATAGGTCTACTCGGTCTCTTTCTGAATCATCTTAAATCACCTCAATCCGAATTCGTATGAAAAAGTTATGCCCATTTTACTAAAGGACGTCGAAGCTGTTTGCACAATCTCTTGTCCAATGCCTTAGGCGCTCAAAAATGGCCTTTGAGCAGTGCCTAGGCGCTCTCTCATAGAAGCTGATCTCGTGACCAGCACATAGCCAAGCGCCTAGGCGCTCAGCCTCAGTCTCCCAGCCCGTTTTGCTTCCCGAAATGCTCTGTTTTTGGTGTTCTAGACCTATCTTGCTTCCAACCACCATAACTCCCTCAATACACATTCAAATTGGTCCATTCTGGACTCTATGGACTCCTAGGACATAGGGCTACAACATATCAAAAATTCAGAGCTATTTATTAACATTAAGATGGACAAATCTTAGGCCAAAGTATCAACTCATGGTATATTTTTGTGTTCTTGGTGTTCTTCACAAAAATCATCACCAAAACTTTGTTTTAATCCCTTTTTACTCCATTCCAACTGGGTTAGACCCATAAACCATGGAAGTACAATATCATAACAACAAACGAATTAAAAAAGCACGAAATCATAGCTACAAGGTCCTCTAAATCGTCCAAATGTCCAAGTTCATGTCCAAAGTTCATTGCTCTTTATGTTCTTCATCCTCCTTAAGCATAGGTACAGATTTATTGCGTTTTTGTTCCACTTTGATGTTATTAATGGCTTATATAACCTCTTAACAACATTAACAATCATCCATAACAAACAATAACAACAAGACTCGCAAGAAAACCATCCCATGAGCATAAAAGCTCTAAAACCATGAAAAGCTTGAAAACCTTAACCAAATCAAATGGAAATGGGTTCAAGTAAATGATTTACCTCTGTAAATCCCTCCTAGATGATATGAAGCTTTGCTAGGGCTTGGCTTGAGTCTCCTTCTTCCATTTTGGTTCACCTGAACCTCTTCTCTTCCTCTCTTCTTCTTCTTTCCCCGAACCTTTATCTTCTCCTTTCTTATTTTCTGCAGCAACATGGAAATGGAATGGGACACGGGAGAATGGAATGTGGGGAATGAAGATGAAGGTGGAGATGGTGCAAGGTTGCTATAGCTCTCCTCCTCCTCCTCCTTCTTCCGGCGACTCTTCTTCTTTTCCGGCGACTTTTCCGGCAACCTCCTCCTTCTTTCTTCCTCCTCTTTGTTGCAGATTTTCCCTCTCTCTCTCTCTCTCTATCTGCTGAAGCAACTTGGTTTGAATGGGATGCAAGAGAGAGATGGAATGGTTTGAATGGAATGGGAGAGTGGAGTAATTTTGGGAGAAGTGGGTGGGTTTGTGGCTCAAGGAGGCCAAAAATTTAAAGCTTGCCGGCAACCTCCCTTCTTGCTTTCATTTAATTGGTCTAAAAATGGGGGTTGGTTCCCACTTGGAGTAACAAGCCAAAATAAATACCTAAATACACAAAAATTATATCCCAAAACTCTCACTTTTGTACCAAAACTGGTAAATAACTCTACCCAAAATTAAAATGGGTACTCCCAAAAAATATTGGGATGTATAAAAATAATTATTATGGGGTCTGTCCAAATATTCAGAACACCCATATAATACATTTTGGATACGGATAAAATCACGTATCAGCTCAAATAAAATTTCCGACACTTCGAAAAATTATTTCTACACATACACGCATTTATGAAATTATTCAACATCGAAAAGACGAAAAAGAATATCTGGCATGAATAGTGCCTCGAGAAACGTGCCCCGTGAATAGTGATTTAGCGATGCTACGCGAAATCAATTGTTCACTTAAACAAAACTATAACACGTAAATTTCATGCATTCACATATCTCAGGTTGTCACACAACCTTTAAACATGCAACATAAAAATAATATTAATAAAATATAATATATTCATTAATATTCAAAAATTCGAATTACAAGGTAAATCCAAAATTCCCAATCGTTACATCCTCCCCCCCTTATAGGAATTTTGTCCCCAGAATTACAGTCTAGGTACGGAACACTTAACATGGGGTCACTCAAAAAGATGCGGATAATTCTTCCTCATCTTCTCTTCTAGCTCCCACATGGCTTCTTCAGCTGCGTGGTTCCTCCAAAGTACTTTTACCGAATGGATGACCTTATTTCTTAACGTCTGTTCCTTCCTATCTAATATCTGGATAGGAATCTTTTCATATGATAAGTCTCGCTCAACTTGAATTGGTTCATAGGATATCACATGCTTGTAGTCGGGTTCATATGGTCGCAACACAGAAACGTGGAACACATTGTGAATGTGCTCAAGTTCAGGAGGTAGAGCTACCTCGTACGCTACTTCACCTACCCTCTTTAAAACTTCAAATGGTCTTACAAACCTATGACTCAATTTTTCCTTCTTTCCATATCTGATCTTCCCTTTCCAAGGAGATGCCTTCAAAAACACAAAGCTGCCAACTTCAAAGTCTCGTTTCTGGCGATGCAAATCGGCGTATTTCTTTTGTCGATCTTGAGTCGCTATTAATCGACCTCTTATCACCTTGACGACATCCACAGTCTGCTGCACCAATTCAGGTCCCAACAGTCTCCTTTCACCAACTTCATCCCAACATAGAGGTGTTCAACACTTCCTTCCGTATAACGCTTCATATGTCGGCATGCCAAAACTTGCGTGATAACTGTTATTATAGGCAAACTCCACCAATGGTAGGTGGTTATCCCAGCTACCTTTAATATCCATCACACATGCTCTAAGCATGTCCTCCAGCTCTGAATCGTTCGTTCGCTTTGCCCATCTGTTTGAGGGTGATAAACCGTACTCAACCTCAACTAAGTTCCCAACCTTTCTTGCAAGCTCTTCCAGAAATTCGACGTGAAACGCAGATCTCTGTCAGATACGATAGATACTGGCATCCCATGTCGTGACACAATCTCTTTCACATATAACTTTGCTAGCTGCTCCAGATTGTACCTTATCTTGATCGGTAGAAAATGTGTAGATTTAGTTAAACGATCCATGATCACCCAGATTACGTCGTAACCCTTCTTAGTTGGTGGAAGCCCCGTCACAAAATCCATCGTGATATGCTCCCACTTCCACTCCGGAATTTCCAGCGGTTGTAGCAGTCCACCCGGTTTCTGATGTTCTACTTTTACCCTCTAACATGTCAAACATCGTCCAACACATTCCGCGACCTCCCTCTTCATGTTCGACCACCAGAAATGTTGGCGCAATTCCTGATACATCTTGATACTACCAGGGTGTATCGAATACTTTGTAGAATGAGCTTCCTGCAGAATCTCTTCTCTCAATTCCGGAACCATCGGTATCCAGATTCTCCCTTCAAACCTTAATAGTCCCGTGTTATCAATTTTGTACTTCAATTCCCCTCCTTCCGAGATTTGCTCCCTTATGGCAACACATTCATCATCCTTTTCTTGAGCCTACTTTATCCTGTCTACTAAAGTCGGACTCGCCTCTACTGCGAACAGTTTCTCTTCTGCATTCGTCGGATACTTGACTTCCAACTCTAGTCTTTTCATATCCTTGATCAGTTCCTCTTGAGCTGTCAGCCTCATCAACTTATCTCTGCCCTTCCTACTTAGAGCATCAGCTACTACATTGGCCTTACCGGGATGGTATAGAATCTCATAATCATAGTCCTTGATCAACTCCAACCATCGCCTCTGCCTCATGTTTAGTTCCTTTTGGATGAAGATATACTTCAGACTTTTGTGGTCTGTGTATATCTCACACTTCTCCCCATACAGATAGTGCCTCCAAATCTTCAGAGCAAACACCACTGCCGCTAGTTCCAGGTCATGAGTCGGATACCCCTTCTCATAGTCCTTCAGCTGTCATGACGCATACGTAATGACCTTCCCATGCTGCATCAATATGCACCCAAGGCCTTTGTGTGACGCATCACTGTACACCACAAATCCCCCTATATCATCTGGCAGTGATAACACAGGTGTTTCACTAAGTTTCTTCTTCAACTCCAAGAAACTCTCTTCGCACTTATCCGTCCATACAAACTTTACAGTCTTCCTTGTCAAATTTGTCAATGGTGTCGCTATCTTTGAAAAGTTCTGAATAAACCTCCGATAGTAACCTGCTAATCCCAAGAAACTTCGGACTTCTGTCGGCGTCCTTGGCTGCTCCCAGTTTATTACTGCTTCTACCTTGGCAGGATCTACTAATACACTATCCTTGTCAATTACGTGCCCCAAAAACTGCACCCTTTGTAACCAAAATTCACACTTGGAAAACTTTGCATAAAGCTTCTCCCTTCTCAGTGTCTCCAGGGCTATTCTCAAATGCTCGACGTGTTCTTCCCCTGTCTTCGAGTAGACTAGAATGTCATCTATAAAAACGACAATAAATTTATCTAGGTATTGCTTGAACACTCTGTTCATCATGTCCATAAATGTTGCGGGCGCGTTTGTCAGCCCCAATGACATCACCAAAAACTCAAAATGTCCATATCGAGTTCTGAATGCTGTCTTCGGTATGTCCTCCTGTCTCACCTTCAGTTGGTGATACCCCATCCTCAAGTTAATCTTCGAAAAGTACTTCGCTCCGTTTAGTTGATCGAACAAGTCATCAATTCTGGGCAATAGATACTTGTTCTTAATCGTGACTTTGTTCAACTCCCGATAGTCGATACAAAGCCTCAGTGATCCGTCTTTCTTCTTCACGAACAGTATTGGCGCTCCCCATGGAGATACACTCGGACGAATATACCCCTTATCTAGCAACTCCTGCAGTTGAACCATCAGTTCTTTCATTTCCACTGCTGTCATTCTGTACGGTGCCTTTGAGATTGGTGCGGTTCCCGGTACCAAGTCGATCACAAATTCCACTTCTCTATCCGGCGGCAATCCCGATATCTCATCTGGGAAAATATTTGGGAATTCCCTCACTACAGGTATCTGACCCAGCTCACCCTCTACTCTTCGGGTATCAACCACGTGAGCCAGATAACCTATACAACCTTTCCTTAGCAATTTCTTCGCTTGCATTATCGTTAGACAACAAGATTGTCTCGGCAATTTACTTCCATAGAATACAACCCTCGACTTATCTGGAGTCTCAGGTGTATACATTTCTTTTGGCAGTCAATCACAGCTCCATGATTAGACAACCAATCCATCCTAAGAATCACAACAAATTCTCCTAGTCGTATCGGAATTAAATCTACGCTCAGTTCAAGCCCATTTATCTCAGCACAACAATTTCTATGGATGTGTTCTATAGGAATACCTTCTTTATTAGCTACTTCCACATTCATTGGATTCTCTAATTTCTCACGAGATAAATTTAACCATTTAGCAAATTCACGCGACACAAATGAACAGGTAGCACCTGAATCAAATAATACATATGCACTGATATTGTTGATCAAAATAATACCTGACACCACGTCCTTCGACTCCACCGCATCCTACACGGTCATGTTGAAAGTACGTGTCATTGGTCTATTGGCTTGGTTAGCTGGCCTTCCAATGCTCAGCCTATTAGTGTTATTGTTGCTATTGTTGTTGTCCTTGTTTCCACTTGCTGCATCCCCCTTCCTTTTCAGGCAATCCTTGATTTGATGATCTGATGCTCCACATGAGAAGCATCCCGCTTTCTTTCCTTTTGGGCATTGAGGAGCAAAGTGCCCCTGTTGCCCCACAGTTGAAACAAACTCCTTTTCCTTTTATGCACTCTCCAAAGTGATTCTTTCCACAATTATTGCACTTATTACCCTTCTTAACCTCTCCTCCGGACTTGTTGCCCCTGGAAGATTAGCTATCACTCCATTTCCTTTTATTCGGGTTACTTCCCCGCTGCTTCCTCCCTTGCTTCCTTCGTGTCCCTTCTTTTTGTCCTGATTGAACTTTGCTAGAGCCTCGTTGCCTCGTTCGACGATGATTGCTCTTTCCAACAACATAGAAAATGTGTCAATCCTTAGAACTACCACTGTACTGTACACCAATGGTTTCAGGCCTAATTCAAATCTCCTTGCCTTTCTGGCTTCGGTGTCTACCTGGTGGGGTGCAAATCGGGCTAACTCATTGAATTTAGCTACATATTCTGCGACTGACATACTCCCCTGCTTGAGCTCCAAAAACTTCACTTCCATGTTCTGCTTCATACTCTCCGGGAAATAGTTCTCGAAGAATAGCTCCTTGAAACGTTCCCGTGGTATCACACCATCTCCAGCACGACTTTTGTTGGCCTTCCACTAATAGTTCGCTTCACCTTTCATCATAAAAGTGGCGAACCCTGTCTTCTGTTCTTCGGCCACCCTTGCAACCTCGAACTCTTTTTCTATTTCATCAATCCAGGTTTGGGCTTCAATCGGGTCTAGTGTTCCTTTGAACTCGTGAGGTCCTACAAGCTTAAAATCTTTGAAACTAGCCAAATGTTGCGCGGGCTGCCGCTCTGGTTGTTCTTCAACAGGTGAGGGTCTATTTTGCATGGCTTCTGCCAGTAACTCAACAAACGCTCTCATTGGGTCTGGATGACCCTGCGTGTTATTAATCGATTCCTCAACCATTTGGTTTCGCGGTCGTCCTCTTAGCGCCATGATCTGATAAAAGAAAACCATCGACTTTTACTTATAGATCTAGGTCTCATGCAATAAGTCATTTAAGTCAACAATTAAAAGTAAAAGCATCTATCAAACACACTTGATTTAACTAAAATAACTGCATTTATAACCATATGTCACTGTTTTAATACAACCAGACTCAACATGTTGCATACATCTATAAACGCTAACTGACATAGCCTGTCAATCATTAACTATCCCCTAACAAACAAAAGTGGGGAATAATAACCTTCCACCCCTCTATCAGAAACAAAATCTATCCCATGCACGCTATAAGCATAGGGATTTACAACATAAGTATGCCCCTATTATAACAAAAGTGGGACCTACTATAAACATAATGTCAAAAATAACACATCACCGCCTGTTGTGGCGAATTGCAACCCCGAGCTCCCGTCGAGCCAGCCTGTCGACCACTCGATGCCTAATCACGCGCCTGCTGCTCCCCTCGTCCCTGGGGTACCTCCTCACCCTGTCCCTCAACTTGCCAATAGAAGTGGTCAAGCCTAAACGGAGGGAATCAATCTCGGCAGTCAGGGCTGCCAACTGCTCTATAGCCTCATCTCGCTCGAGACGAGTAGTCTCCAGCTGATCCTCTACCCACTCTATCTGTCCTACCAATACCACATTCCTCTCTAAGAGGTCATAAAGCATCACACCAAGTTGAACAGAATCCCCACGCCGACCGTGAACCTCTGCCTCTAGCTCGGCAATCCTCTGGTCCTTTTCCTGCAGCTTCTAGGTTAATTCAGCCTTTTCCCCTAAGGTCTGATAAGTTAATGACCTGTACTGCTCTTCTCGGTCCTGGTGATCCTGGTTCTGCTCCTCTAAGTGGGCTACTCGATTCTCGAGCTCCTATTTGTCAGCTCTTCGATGATATCTCTAGCAGTAGTTCCCATGTCATCTGTATACTCAGGTGGCTCATCATCCTCTGCCACTGGGTCCTCCTCGGGGTCCTCATCCTCTGGCTCACTTTGCTGCACCTCCACTAACTGTCGTGCATCCACATGGATGTCGGTGAACTCCACCTCTCCAACAGGACTGGACTCTCTCATCTCAGTCATCCTACAGCCACAAACAGAAACAGATAGGCAGCAAGATGTCAGTGCCACAATAAAATATATTCATTGATAAGATGAAGTGATATTTTATCATGCACAACTCGGCTCGATGCATTTCCACAATCCACCTCCAGACATGATCAACAAATGAATCTCCGCGATCCATCACCTAGCGTACTCGATACGAGTTTAATACTAAGGTTATAACCTAGGTTTCGCATTCCTAAAGTTTATAACTTACAGCTCTGATACCAACCCGTGACACCCCCAAATTCAGGTACCAATACCTCGAATCTGGTGCTCACGATAAAGTACATCCATACACCTCTAAACAACATAAATCAACTAATGTGGAAAAATAAACATATGTTGTTCATTACATAAGGTTTACTACGGTCCCAAGGTCTATAACCTTAAATAAAATACATCGCAGATTACATTAATAATACAAAACAGTTCCACGATTACATAACGGGATAGTACATATAACTATTCCTTAAGCTTTCTTTTGCCTTTGTCCGGTTTGAAACTTCCCGGCTTAACTACAATAGGTTCATGATATAGCAAGGGTGAGCAACGAGTTTGCTCAGCAAGTCTAAAATGAATAAGGAAGATATATCATGAATGAAAGAGAATAATAATCGCATAGTTCAATAAGTTAAGAGCATTGAAGAAATAGCTGACAGTATAATCAAAGTTTAAACAACAAAATGAATATTGATTATTTACTGCTGAGTGGTCCAATAGACCATGAACTATTTGGCCAAAGGATCAGTCATTCAACTAACCCTTTTAAACGCCTGGCCCGTCAGTAGTACTCGAGGGGATCAGCCTCTCGTACCCTATGTATATGCATAACATTTAACTCTGACTGCATCGAATAACCGACACATTAAAATCCCCTAATAAGGGTTGCTCTCTCAGTCCAAGAATCCGCACCAACAATCGGTTTGGATAACTTTTAAAATAATATCTTGTACATGTCTAGCCGAAACAAATGGCATAGACTATTTCCTTCGACAATTCATGAATGAAGAACTTAACATTTCACAGTCCAACAACAAATCATGAAATCAACTGCACAAGGTACGAATATCAATAATTATCTTTGATGTGGAGTAATCAACAATAATTAATCCACTAATATAACTTGAAAGTAATAGCTCGACTTGAGTCATGAAACTTGCAATAATATACAACATTTGTATAAAATAGGAAACTTGCTCAAATGTAAGGGTTGAGTAAGTTTAAGAAACCTACATTCAATATATAGAAAGAATGAAGTTAGGGAACTTGCCCAACACAAGGGTTAGACAAGCGTTAGGAAACTTGCTCAATAAATAAATTGAGTTAGGATAGGAAACTTGCACAACATTCAGCATTTGTATAGGATAAGAAACCTGCTCATTACAATTCGAGTAAGGTTAGGCAAAACTTGTCTGAAACGCTGCTACAATATTACAACACACGTTCCTTAATATCCTACATAATTAAGTACATATTCACATAACAATTAGTCACATACCAGATACCAAATATTTATTTATACAACTTTATAGTGTCTCATACAAATAAGAAACAAAATATTAAACAAGGTTATGCCCACTAGTTACGGCGTTACGACGCTTGCACGTCTGTACGCCAAGCTTGACAATTCGAACGCCCAAGCGACACGCAATTTCGTAAGCCTAGCCCACCCATTCGATTTATCTCATACTCATTGGTTAATGCTAAGTATCATTATAATTCATTATGTTCATGTTTTAGAACTTAGAACAATATTTTTCATTGTCGGGAGCATTACATGTGCTTACGCGCATGCCCGACACCCTCTATTTGCCCCCAATTCCATATTCATCCTATAAGTGGCCAATTTAGGCCATGCTACAGGCCTCAAATTGAAAAACTTAAAGAACGAAAGTTGTAGGTATACTCGTTCTTTTTCTGAATCATCTTGAATCACCTCAATCTGAGTTCGTATGAGAAAGTTATGCCCATTTTACTAAAGTATATCGAAGTTGTTTGCACAGTCTCTTGTCCAGCGCCTTAGGTGCTCAAAAATGGCCTTTGAGCAGCGCCTAGGCGCTCTCTCATAGAAGCTGAGCTCGTGACCAGCACCTAGCCAACCACCTAGGCGCTCGGCCTGAGTCTCCCAGCCCGTTTTGCTTCCCGGAATGCTCTGTTTTTGGTGTTCTAGACCTATCTTGCTTCCAACCACCATAACTCCCTCAATACACGTTCAAATTGGTCTGTTCTGGACTCTATGGACTCCTAAGACATAGGGCTACAACATATCAAAAATTCAGAGCTATTAATTAAAATTAACATGGCCAAATTATCGATTCATGCTATATTTTCGTGTTCTTGGTGTTCTTGGTGTTCTTGGTGTTTTTCACAAAAATCATCACCAAAACTTTGTTTTAATCCCTTTTTACTCCATTCCAACTGGGTTAGACTCATAACCCATGGAAGTACAATATCATAACAACAAACGAATTAAACAAACACGAAATCATAGCTACAAGGTCATCTAAATTGTCCAAATGTCCAAGTTCATGTCCAAAGTTCATTATTCTTCATGTTCTTCATCCTCCTTAAGCATAGGTACGGATTTATTACGTTTTTGTTCCACTTTGATGTTATTAATGCCTTATATTACCTCTTAACAACATCAACAATCACCATAACAAACAATAACAACAAGACTCGCAAGAAAACCAACTCATGAGCTTGAAAACCTTAACCAAAACAAATGGAAATGGGTTCAAGTAAATGATTTACCTCTGTAAATCCCTCCTACATGATATGAGGCTTTGCTAGGGCATGGCTTGAGTCTCTTTCTTCCTTTTTGGTTCACCCGAACCTCTTCTTCTCTTCCTCTCTTCTTCTTCGTTCCCCAAACCTTTCTCTTCTCCTTTCTTATTTTCTGCAGCAACTTGGAAATGGAATGGGACACCAGAGGATGGAATGTGGGGAATGAAGATGAAGGTGGAGATAGTGCAAGGTTGTTATGGCTCTCCTCCTCCTTCTTCTTCTTCTTCCGGCGACTTTTCCGGCGACCTTCTCCTTCTTTCTTCCTCCTCTTTGCTGTAGATTTTCCCCCTCTCTCTCTCTATCTGTTGAAGCAACTTGGTTTGAATGAGATACAAGAGAGAGATGGAATGGTTTGAATGGAATGGGAGAGTGGAGTAATTTTGGGAGAAGTGGGTAGGTTTGTGGCTCAAGGAGGCCAAAAATTCAAAGCTTGTCGGCAACCTCCCTTCTTGCTTTCATTTCATTGGTCTATAAATGGGGGTTGGTTCCCACTTGGAGTAACAAGCCAAAATAAATACCCAAATACACCAAAATTATATCTGAAAACTCTCACTTTTGTAACAAAATTGGTAAATAACTCTACCCAAAATTAAAATGGGTACTACCATAAAATATTGGGATGTATAAAAATAATTATTATGGGGTCTGTCCAAATATTCGGAACACCCATATAATACATTTCGAATACGGATAAAATCACGTATCAGCTTAAATAAAATTTTTGACACTTGAAAAAATTATTTGTACACATACACGCATTTATGAAATTATTCAACATCGAAAAGACAAAAAAAAATATCTTGCATAAATACTGCCTCGGGAAACGTGCCCCGTGAATAGTGATTTAGCGATGCTACGCGAAATCAATTGTTTACTTAAACAAAACTATAACACGTAAATTTCATGCATTCACATATCCCAGGTTGCCACACAACCTTTAAACATGCAACATAAAAATAATATTAATAAAATATAACATATTCATTAATATTCAAAAAATCGAATTACAAGGCAAATCCAAAATTCCCGACCGTTACATAGGGTACTTTAAGCTGATCCTATTGTACTTATTTGTTTTTTGGATTTTCAATGAAATACTATTAATTCATGCAGGAGTTCATGGTCCTTAGCAACTACTCAGTGTTGAATATTCATCAATTTGAAAATATTGGAATCTTTGAATTCTTTTAAACATCCTACAGTCCATACCGACTCACCTGTTGTATTGAGAATTGAATCAAAAATTATTGAAACTTACCTTATTCGCAACCTTCACATACTAGTTCCTGAACTATCTACGTCTATTATAATCCTTTTCTTATAAATTATGAAAATTTAATATGATTATTCACCTTTATTGCTATTAAACTTGCTGAGCAAATTTGTTGCTCACTCTTGCTTTCCTTAAATATTACAATTAAGATGGAACGAGGATGTAATTCAGGAAGGGATAAGGGCAAAAGCAAGGCTACGGACTAGTTTTGTTCTGCTATAATTAGGATGATGATTTTGGTTATGTATTAAGACTTATTATGTTATGATTTAAGTGGTGTTATATATTAGTAATGGTTTTCGAGACTTGGGACGTAAATATTTATATTATATCAATGTAAATATTTCTATTATTCCGCTGTGAGATGTTTATAGTATGATGTATGAGGTGAATCTGAAAGCACCAGATTCGAGATATAGGTATATGAATTTGGGAGTGTTACAGGCAAGAGTATTAAGATTCTTAGATCGGATCAAGGAGGGAAATACTTAAGCAATGAGTTTCTAGATCATCTCAAAGGTAATCTTATTCTCTCACAATGGACGCATCTTGGTACACCACAATTGAATGGTGTATCTGAAAGAAGAAATCTTACATTGTTAGATATAGTGCATTCCATGATGATTTTTACCGATCTTCCAGTGTTTTTCTAGGGTTATGCCCTAGAAACGGCTCCATATCTACTAAATAAGGTACCTTTAAAATTCATCCCTAAGACTCTATATGAGTTATGGACAGGGAGAAAACCATTCTTAAGCATGTTAAGATTTGAGGTTGTCCAACTTATATGAAAAGGTTTCAAAAAGATAAGCTTGAAATAAGATCTGACAAGTGCAGATTTATGGGATATCCTAAAGAAAGATTGGGGTATTATTTCTATAATCTTACTTAGCAAAAGGTGTTTGTTACAAAACATGCTACCTTCTTCGAAAAGGAGTTTATCCTTGAAGGGGCTAGTGAGTGTAAAATAGATCTTGAAGTTCAAGAACCTCACTACAAGTCAAATGGAGGAACTTGTCCAAGTAGAGACACCTAATGTGCCACAACCGAATCGTAGATCTAATAGAGTGCCTAAGATACCTAAAAGGTATTATGGATTCATTATAGAGGATGATGATGAGGTACGCATTATAGAATATGATGATCCAGTAACATACGATGAGGGTATGAGTAGTAGAGACTTAGAGAAATAGCAAATGGTTGTGAAATTCGAAATGGACTGCATGTATGAAAACCAAGTGTGGACTTTGGTTAATCCACCGAAAAACATTAATCCTATAGGGTGTAAATGGGTCTTTAAGAGAAAGATTGGAGCAAATGGTAAGGTGGAGACCTATAAGGTCAGACTAGTAGCAAAAGATTTCAAACAAAGACAAGGAATTAACTATGATGAAACCTTCTCAACAGTAGCAATGCTCAAGTCCATTTAGATTTTGCTTGCAATAGTAGCTAACTATGATTATGAGATATGACAAATGGAAGTGAAGACGACATTCCTTAATGAAAAACTAGAAGAGAATGTATATATGATACAACTAAAGGGATTTGTTTCAAAAATGGAGCAAACCAAGTATGTGAGCTAAAACGATCCATTTATGGACAGAAGCAAGCTTCTCGAAGATGGAACATTTGTTTTGATAAAACAATTAAAGAGTTTGATTTTATCAAAAATGAGGATGAACCATGTGTGTACAAGAAGATTAGTGGGAGCGCTGTGACATTCATATTACTATATGTTAATGATATACTAATTGATAATGACAATGCTACAATCAATTAAAATATGGTTGTTTAAACACTTCTCCATGAAAGATTTGGGAGAAGCATCCTATATTTTGGGGATAAAGATCTATAGAGATAGATCTAAAAGGATGTTCGGCTTGACCTAAGGAACGTACATTGATTCAATGCTAAAGAGGTTTAGCATGGCCAAGTCCAAGAGAGGACTCATACTGATGAGCCATAGAGTACATCTCTTTAAGAAATTATCCCCAATGACACCAGAAGAGAGAGATCGCATGAGTAAGATATTTTATGCTTCGACGATAGGATCTATCATGTATGGGATGATATATATAAGACCTGATGTTACTTATGCACTGAGTATGACAAGCAAATATCAATCTAATCCTAGAGAAGATCACTGGAAGGTAGTGAAAAATATCCTAAAATACTTAAAAAGAATTAAGAATGTGTTTCTAGTATATGGTGGGTCCGATTTGAAACTAGAGAACTATACAGACTTGATTTTTCAGATTGACCAATAAGACAATAAATCTGTTTCAAGGTATGTGTTTGCCTTAAATGGTGGTGCAGTGAGTTGGAAGAGTTCCAAGTAGCAAACAGTTGTTGATTCAGTGACAGGGGCAGAGTATATAGTTGTAAGTGAAGTTACAAAGAAAGTTGTTTGGATAAAAAAGTTCATTACAGAACTTGGAGTACCGGTTCCTAGCATACAAGGATCAGTGCCTTAATATTGTGACAACACTGGGGCTGTTGCACAAGCCAAAGAACCTAGGTCTCATCAGAAATCCAAATATATGTTGTGGCGCTTTCATTTTACTAGAGAAATCATTGAAAGATGAGATGTCACCATAGAGCGAGTAGACTCTCAGAACAGTATTATAGATATATTTACTAAAGTATTATCTCAACAGCAATTTGATCGCCACTTAGAAACGATGGGTATGAAATACCAGGGTGATTGGCTTTAGTGCAAGTGGGAGATTGAAAGTATTATTCCCTCAAACCAATCACATTGGATATGATAAGCATTTATTTTTTAATCTTGTTCATTTATTAATAAAAAAATTCATTTATTTAAAGACATTTATTTATCCCTATTTAATTTTTGAGCAATATTTTTAAAATCACAATGAGTTCGTACTAATGATATCTAAAATCTAGATAGTTCAAAACTAAAATGTTCCTAATCACAGGATCACTAATGTTCGGTTAGTAGGTCGGGATAGATTAGTACATACTATGCTTGCTTTGTTGAAGAAGATAATTGATCTCATAATCATTTGTGTGGAGACACTAAAGCAAGTATGTAGGTGCTTATTGGAGAATAAGTTCACTAAACGTGACTCGCTTAAGGAATACCTAATGGAGAAGTAGGCGAGTATAAAAGGGCAGGAGATATCTTGAATATTAAAATTGATTAACTGTCTTGGTGATATCCTGGATATTTAAAATACTTGTAAATAAGGTCTTGAATAACTAAATAAAGGTTGAAGTTTAAAACCTAGATTTGGAGTAGAGGAATAATTAAAAATTTTAGGAAGAACCTATACGGTTTAATATTTAAAAGAATGTAAAGAAAGTTAAATGTGAATGATAGAAATGTTAAAGAGTAAGAAATGAGAAAATGAAGAAAGAAACAAGTTCGATAAGACTTGGGCTAAGAATAGATTTATGTCTATGAATTGGATAGCAAAGGATAAAAGAAAGAGATAGTAAAATAATACTTATGATGAGGTAAGTTGATGAGATGAGTAGATGAGAGAAGTTATGTAAGAGTTTAGTAGTAAACTATATTAGAACGTTACGGTAATAGTAGTTTTGGGGAAGAAATCATTAAGAAAAGGGAAAGGAACGTAATGACTAAAATGATCACGTAATGATGTGTTAATAAAAGGAATTTTCTTTAGAAATTTTCATCTGTAAAGAATGTAGTGTAAATATATGCGGGTATTGATGAATATATGCACGTATACAATTTAACGGAGAATAGCCATGAAAATGCCAACAAGGGAACTATACAGTTCAAAACTCAAATTGGAGTTCAGAATAGAATCTTGAGATGCAAACTAGATATTTGAATTCGTAACGTCAAAATTTAGTAAGAATAGACTACAAACACAAAAATGTGTCAGGGTTGACTTTTTGGTAAAAATTAATGGTTGACTTTTACGAAGAAAAGTTAAACTCGAAATTCGGAGATGAATTTGAAGAAACCGATAATTCCATGACATTGGGAGCGTCGACTTTAGTAGGAAACGACTATAAACATGAAAATTTAATTTTTCAGGTCAAAAAGGTAAAAATGGGATTAAGTACGCAAAACGAGGCAATAAAGACGGGACTCACATGGTCTAAAATCTGCTAGAATTCAGCACATAGGGGGAGGTACCTAGTCATTGAGCCAATAGGTCGGAAGCAATTGCAAATCTAACATTTAATGCTTATCAATAAAGTCTTGGATGAAATGATTAAAACTTAGCCCTAGTTAGCTTAATTAATGAAGGGTTGAGTTAATTGGTAGAAGAATAAGGAGTTTGGGGTGAGTATAGTGGGCCCCATATGGGGTGGAGATGGTGTTCAAATGGTGGGCCCCACAGGAAGAAAAAAAATAGAAAAGGAGTTTACTTGCAAAAGTCTTTTATACATTACTTCACTCCACTTCCATATTCTCATCATTTTGTTTGACAAATGCAATGTACGTAAACTTTTGAATTAAGCTTTTAAGCATGTGTGTAGGATGATTAAGGAGGGGTTAAGCAAGTTTAGTAAATGCCTATAAATAGAGGAGGTATGTGAAAGGCTTGGCCTTGTCAAAATTTTCAGCATTTTGGAAAGTTAGAGAGAGTGAGAGCAAGAGAAGAGTAAAAGAAGTTTAAGAGGCTAGGGAAGAGGAAGGCCATGGTTTAAAGGATGAAGAAGGAACTAGGGAGGCCATCAAGTTCTTTCACAGAGGAAGAACATCATCCATCAATTCCTAACACAAGGTTTAAAAGTTCTGAAATCCTACCTTTATTTTTTTTCTTAGCTTAGATGATGTTTTTACTTGGTTGTTGTGGGAGGTTTGCTTGTATGGTAGATCATGGTAGATCCTATGATATAAGGAATGATATTAAGAAGTATATATGCTTGTTATATGTTTTGTGTATGGAAAATCATGAAAATAAGAAAGCTTTCCAAGAAAACCTAATCGACAAAAAATTGAAATTTTTTAGAAATGGAACCTAAAATTTGAACAAGCATAACTCCTAGCCTATTTTGAATTTTTGAGTGTGGCCAAGTTTTAGAGTTAGATATGGGAGTCCTCTAAACCCTCCTATTAAAATTTTTGAAAAATATGTTGCAGATTTTCGTGGGGACAGATTCTACCAAAATAGTTTAGACCCAAAAAACTGACTAAACCCCCTATCCAGTTTATTCCGTGCACTGTTTGGACCACTTATATAATGAAATAAATTCAAGACTTTTGGGGACATGAAACTATATGATATAACGTCACTCTAGTCTGAATTTGAACATATTCCTACTTGGGACGAGTGAGTTATGGTCATTTCAATTTTAGGGTTTTAAAAATAAAAATTGTCATAACTTGAGTTTTATAACGTCGATGACCACAAAATTTAACTTGGAACTTCATGTTAATATGTATAAGATTCTGGCAAGAGTTAGGAATTTTTAAAGTTGAGCACGATATAGTTAATTTTGACAAGTTACGAACTCAAAATGGCTGTTTGAAATTACTTAATAAATAGAAAAAAATTTAAAAAAACTTTTTATGTATGGAATATATATATATATATATATGTGTGTGTGTGTGTGTGTGTGTGTGTGTGTGTGTGTGTGTGTGGCCAGAAAAGAAAAAATAATAAAATAGTCAAGAAGGCTTAATGGGCGAATTAGGCTTCCAACGGATTAAAAATAATTAAAATTCGGAAATCGGGAATTACCGAAATGATTCCTACCGATTGGAATATATTCATATGTGATGTATGAGTCTAAGTAATGGTTAGTCATACATTTTTATGATAATGATGTGAGGGAACGTTTACGTTGGTATAAGTCGAAAGGATAATTATCGGATTAAGTTACGAGGTGACGATTAACTGACAAATTAATTTAGTAAATCATTATGAATGATGTGGGTTATCATTTGAAGGAAGAAGTTATGGATGTGAATGAGATAGAAGATGAACTACCAACAAAGGCAAGTTTTTCAGAACTTGTTAATTGTTATGTAAAAGTATTTCATGTACTATATGAAATTTATGTGAACTTGTTTTATGAAAACTTACTATATTGTGATATGAGGAATATGATAAGTATGAAGCATGTATAATTGCTAAGTATGAACATTACGATGCATGAATAAATGCAAAGCATGAGAAAATATGAAGCATATATAAAATGTGGAGCATGAAGAAGGTAAATTATGTTTAAATTGTGAATCATGTGATATGTGATAACTGTTAAACTTGTTGGGCAACGTAGTTGCTCACTCTTGCTATAAATAATTATTTTCAGCTAAAATAGAGCAGACCGAAGGATTCGAGATAGACAAAGAAAAAAGAAAAAATAGTGATTGAAGTTGTTTACATAGTTTCTAGCTATGCTAGATGAACGTTATTATTATATATTGTGATTGTGTAGCCAAAGAACATTGTATAGAAGAATAGTTAAATCTAGATTAGGAGTTAATGAATACTCATAATCAATGTATCAAAGTGAAAAATATTATTTATAACTTGAGATGTATAAATCAGATCAAAACGATCTACAAATGTAATAACAAATTGAAAAGGTTACGAATTTTGGAATGGAATGAATTGATATATTAATTAGTATCAAAGTGAGGTTGTATTCATTATGTTATAAATAAAGATTGTAATAGTTGAGATAATGTGTAGTACCATGACGTACCAAACCCGAGGTTCAAGGGACCCAGATTTATGGGGGGGGGTTACAACCTGCCTATACCTATGTGCTTATAGGACTTAATAGGAGTTCCTATAGTGATAGTAGTATAAGTGATCCTTGGACTTGAGATCATCATAGTATATTGTGTATTATAGGTTATATTTTATCATATTCCTTAAGACTCTTTGGGTATATAAAAGGGTATATTCGGGTATAATTAAGTGTACAAAGAGGTAAGTGAATAATCAACAAATGATCTACCACTTCCAGTAAAGGAAGAGAATGTCCTATATGATTCGATATGTGACAACTCAGAAATCTCTGACCAGGGTGAATGGAAATTAGAAAGAAGTTTCTAATTTACATTAACCAGAGTTTTGTATTTGAGAATCGAAATGCATATCATCAAATAAATAAAATATTGGGAATCTACATACGATCATCTAGTCCATTATCATAGGGGGAGAATGTTATAAGATCTACATGAGATTACCATTGTTCACTATATGAGATTTGAGTGATGACAAAATAATAAGAAAAACATTCCTACTGGTAAAGCCTTGTAAAGTCCTTAATGAAATATATGTATAAGGACTTAGAAGATCAAATATGTTATGTTGATCTAAGCTGAATGAATATCTATTTGATCAAAACATGTTTATAACATTAGGCTTTGTAAAGTCCTTAAATGAATTTGAATGTAAAAGGACTTTGAATAGAAAAAGATCAAACTTGTTAGGTTAATCTTATGAGCTGGAATGTCATTTGTAATGAGCAAGAGCCAGACTGCTTGTAAAGTAGAGATCATTAAGAAACTACACAAAGCATCCAGTGAACGATCGTAGAACAGTCAAGCAGAAAGTCAGCAAATGAATTACAGAAGCAAAGTATGCGAATGTAGAGTCTGCCAGGCAAACAAAGAGTGAAGCAGAGCGTAGAGCTCTCTCGGCAGGACGTAGAGTTCTCTCGAAAGCTCTCTCGGTAGGACGTAGAGCTTTCTCGGTAGGTCAAAGATTTATCTCGGCTTCACTCTAAGGTTCGTAGAGTCTGCTAAACAAACACAGTGAAAGGCTAGGCAGATCGTAGAGCTTGCTTGGCATCACTCTCTTGGCATTATACAACTGAACCAGGCAAACGTAGAGGGTAGCTCAGCCAGGCAACCGTAGAATGAAGGTTGGCATGGTACATCATAGAATTACGCATGTCAATGAAAAGCTTGCAAGGCAATTGTAGAGTATGGCTCGGCAAAATAAGAAGTTTTCTCAGGATCGTAGAGTGTGCACTACCAAGAGAAGATTGTTGTGCTAACATGGGTTCGTAGAGTTAGCCCAAGACAGCCACTCTATGATTTCCCATGGACAACCTGCAATCAAGCAACAACATAAAGCAGTCTCTACCCAAGCACTCAAAGTTTAAGTAACAATCTTCATAGAAACTTCTAAGCTGAGCATGAGCTATTAGACATGGAAAGATCTCTGAGAGCAACTAAAGCATCAAGCCATAACAGAGATCACAGGGTAGCTCAAGCAACCACTCTATGATCCATCCAGACTCTAGACCTGTACCAAAGATCAAATGATCGTAGGGTTAAGCCTAAGCTAACAAAGGCACTCTGGCGAAGCAGAAGAAGATCATAGAACAGTACTCTATGATAAGGCTTAAGAGAGAATGTCTGAAGATTAAGTAGAGCAGTCCTCTATATCAAAAGTGCTACAACATCAGAAGATCATCGAGCAGTCCTCTATGACATAGCAGCAGGGCCAACATCTGAAGAACATAGAGCAGTCCTCTATGATAAGTAAATTGCAGCAATGACTTAAGGATGTTCACAATACTATGCTCTGGGAACATAAAGCTCTATGGAGATCACAAAACATAAGAGGCACAAACTGCAAGAGCAATCAGCTACTCTATGTACTGCAAGACAGCATATGGCCACAACTGAAGTTAGCAGTCAACTCTACGATAAAGGGCAACATACTTCAGTTTGCAACAAGCAGTCAACTCTACGATCAAGGAATAATAAGCTACACCCTAGTTGATCGTAGAGTAAGTAACTAAGAAAGTGCCAGCAAGGATTAAATTTATCCGAGCACTTAGGGTTGTTATCCCAAGACTAACGATTGAGTAGATACAAGAGTAAAATAAGGAACCAATCTGAGTGGGGTTCAAATAACCATGTTTACAGCAGTCAACGAGCAACTCATATGACTCTACTATCTTGGTACTAGCTAATAGATACTGACTCAATCATCACTAGCAGACTTCAGGAAGTAAAATATTCAGTGGTACAATAAACAAGTCTGTAGAAAGTATGTCTCCACTGAAAAGAAGTGCAACGGGAAGATATCAATGGTAAGCTTCAAACGAGAAAAAATGGAGACCTACATAAGAGAAAACTGCATTCGGATTGTAGAGAGTGTGAATAGTGAACAAGAGCAAGAACACCAACTGTACAAATAGTTAGAAGCTTCACTACAACATGAGAGGTATGTCGAAGGGCTGGCATATGAACTAAGAGTCGAATGACCAAGAAGTCATGATCAAGAGTAACCTGAGCTGAAGGCAAACTATGAAGAGTAACTCTATGATCAAGCAATGAACACAATGAGCTGAAAAGATAAAGAACTGACTTAGACTAATCAACCAATGTTCATCTACAGTGATCATCTACATCTGCTATGTACTAAAAGAAGAAGAGCTTCAACGTCCATCATCAGCAGCATCCAGAAGAAGATCACAACCAGCTGTCAAGTACTAAAAGATGAAGGAGATCAAAGTTTATCTTGGCAGCACAACCCAACAAACAATCAACACACCAAAGAGGGTGGAACGTCCTTCTCTTATGTGACTAAATTAAGTCAAGTCTGCTGGAATTACTGAGTACCAGAGGGTACAAGAGATTCTAAGTCTACTGGGCTTAGTCTACAGGATTCCAAGGCTACTGGCCTTGAAGAGTTCTTTGTGAACTGGGTTCCAAGTCTGCTGGACTTGAAGAGGGTCATGGGATCCTTCTCCGAGGGACTAAAAACAACTCATGTTTGCGGGACTCAAGAGGGGTCAGAGGATCCGTGTCTGCAGGCCTTGAGGAGGGTCATAGGATCCTTGCCTTAGTGGCTAAAAATAACTCTTGTCTGCTAGACTTGAGCAAGGCGGAGAGTCATTGTCTTTGTGACTAAAACATTTAGTGGATTCCTACTTGTTGAAGTAGAAGAGTGGAGTAGGAGTTATTCCGTCTCCGAACCACTTAAAATCTCTTGTGTCATTTACTTTATGTCATTTACATTATGTACAATAACGGTTATACCTGCTGTCAAGCATATCGACGATTTACTCACTGAACTGAGATTATGCTTGTATCTTTGAAGGGGCTTTTAAAGTATATTCCGTTATGCATGAATTAATTCTATTAACGGTTACACTTTCATTAAAAAAAGGAAAAAGTTTTAAAGATCTATTTAACCCCCCTTGTAGATCTCTATTGTGTCCCCGGGAACCAACAATTGGTATTAGAGCGAGTTCTCATGAATATGATAAAGCTAAACGCTTTGAGTAGATCCATGACACAAATTTAGATCAGTTCTAAATCTCGATATTGGTTGTTCAGTCAAAATGAATATAAGCTTACAAGCTGAAAATTGTGCAGGTACTTGATTTAAGTAACCAACTGTATACATGCAAAATGGACTGAGTGGTGAAAAATAGACTATCGTAAGTTATCCAGGCTGCACCATGGACTCAAACAGAAAAGCCATCATCATCAGGCATGCTGATATCATTGAGCAGATTAATAAGGAGAAAACAGTTCAGATGCAGCAAGAAGTCCTATGAATGCTGATCAAGGAATCATCTAAGTGATAATGTGCCACTTATCAATGCACTGCAACGATGATTACATGAGCTTCTCAACTGCATTTATCATGTCCCTATTTTTTAAAATATGAATTCGGAGGTTCATTCAAGCGTATTAGTGACTACGGGATGTCATAACTAACCGTGTCCTTAACTCAAAGATGTGCTCGATATGTCAGTCAATGCAGTGAAAGAACAAATGATGATGTCAGCAATAGCCTGAGAAATTTTAAATCATCAACCAACAAGGAAGTGCATCATCTAAAGTAGCACCACTGACTGTCAAGAGATTGACATCAGTGAGGTATTTAACTCTGTATCTCTATTACAAATATTATTGAATGCTGATATATATTGCATGGTAGCATGATTAGACTGCACCTCCATTTATGTCAGAATTATATTAAAAAAGTCATTTTCTTCCTCAAAAGGTAAAAGAGAGAAAGTGAAAATAATGGCCTAAAGTCACCTTACTCTCTATCCACATTTGAGGCTGAAAATAAAATTCCTAAAAGATATCTGATATTCATCCAAATAGAGTCTTACCTAATCTTATTGCTTAAAGAGTTTGTTGTGCTCAAATTGTTATAAAATTGCTTGTGTGCATACTGAGAAAGATTTGCCTTTTTTTTAGTCACAGTGTTGAGAGTTTATTCTTAGATGTGGAAATCAAAAATAGAAATTACACTTAGTGATATCATCTCCCACTGTTAACACTGTTAGTTAAGAGGTGACTGTGCTATATGCATCCTATCTTAAGACTCTCACCTTATCTGATGAATGATGAACTACTTGATGATCTAAGTCTTTGACAAATCGTATAGTGTAGTTATGCCTGTTGTTGTACATCGAAGGGTTGTAAAGACTGATCAACTCTACGAACCATCTAGGTACAACTCGCAGAATTGACCACTACTCTACTAAGGTTCAAACAATTAAAATATGATGCAAGTAAGAACTCATCTAAGGAGAAGGGTTAAGAATTCACATTAGTTCCTCGCACGCTTTCTCTCACACGCACTCCCATACAACATGTTCTGAACTGTTATCCCATATAAAACTGTAAAATGCAAATTATGAATCCACAGTTTGTAAAAACTCGAGCTTTCAAAAAGGAACTAACCCCACAGGACCTAAAGAATATTGGGTACCAAATTAGAAAATTCATTTAACCTGCAGGTACCATGATTGCTCTTCCCTTACTCAAGCACATTCAAAAAGGTAAATCCTCGTCAATAAACTTCTGGCAAATGGCAAATACGTGACTATCCAATGAGTCACCCTCAGAAGTTGGAGCTCTATTCAGCATAATACAGCTCCTCAAGAAGCACACAAGAAATCAAGTCTTCGATGGCAGTATAGATAAAAAGATCGTATAGTAACCAGTGCTAAAGAAGATACTCTACGATCAGATGAATGATGAACAATCGTCTGAGATGGAAGTATCAATTATGGGGGATGTTGTCCAAAATTGGTATAGACAATTTACACGCAAGTATACGTGGTCAACAAGTAATAAAGAGTAAGTAGAGTATCGTTCACACGAGAAAATATGTGGGAAATTTTTTTTTTGAATTCCTAGGGAAGGTTTTAAAAAGGATTTAAATGTTTTAATTAACCTTGTGATTGCTTAGGGACCCCTATATTTAGTGATTGCTTGAACTAGCTGAATTAGTTGTGTTCACAGGTTGAATTGAGTTAAAATTAAAAGTTTTCTTCTAAGAAGCTAATTATGTAATTGATTTGAGTTGTGATTGATTATAATGGTTGATATACACACAAGTACAACATGGGTGATGACAGGTATAACTTAACTAATTGGTTAAAGTTAGAAATTTTGCATTAGTTAGATGTTATGTTTAAGTACTGTATGATATCTTTGAGGCCTGGTATTGGATACTATGTTAGTTGATTGTTTAATTCGTAGGCATGCTAGTTAGTTTGCATTTTCATTATTGCATTACTTGAGGACAAGCAATTGTTTAAGCTTGGGGGTATTTGATGAGTGGGTTTTATACCTACGAATCGGGTATTTTTAGGCTTAATAATTGTTATCTTTAAGTAATTTTTAGGGTTGTTTTATTTGTTTTTATGTTTATTTATTGTAGGATGGAGCTGGAAGGGCATATAAGTCATTTTAGAAAAGAAAAGAATTAAAAAATCATTTAAAATTAGTAAAATGGCATTTTTATAATTACGGTGTCCCAGACCGGCGTACGTACGCCCAAATCCTTCACAAAACCGGCGTACGTACGCCCAACATCAGCTTTGCCCAGCGAGGAAAGTGAGAATTAATTGGAAAAAAGGGTTTCTAAGCCAAAACGGATTCTAAAGGGAAGTTTTTTTAAGAAGATCAATTGGAGAGCACTTAGAGAACGTAACAACAAGAGATTTTGCAGAGAGAACAACAAGGAGAACACGAAGGAGATTTACAGAGGATGAAGATCAAGACAGAGATTAGGAGCAGCTTTATAGTTTCTTCTATCCCTTTCTTTTATCTTTATTTTTTGTAATCTCTGGGATGTTTTTATTTATAATTTTGATGGTGTTTTCTTTTATTGCTATGAACTAAACTTTCAATTAAGATTGCAACGGAACTTAGTATGTAATATAGATTGATGCTTTCTATTTAATTTAAGTTAATTATTTTTGAATTATTTATCATATCTTATTCTTATTGATTAATTGTCTGATCAACAATTACCGAGATAATTTATACAAAATTGGAAGATGCAGTATAGATTTAGATCTGGGTATGATAGCAGCTGTTCATATAATCTGAATAAGGTTAATATGATTAGCGTATAGGATAGGAATATACCTATATGTCTTTTGCAACTATTGAAATAATATGTGCTTGAAATCCTAATTAATATAATTCACATAGGAATATAGTGAGTTAATTAGTTAGGGTGTTTCTTGTAATTCTGTTGCTTAATTGCTGGATTTATAAAGATTTGTTTATGTGTCTATCGAGAGAAGCACGTGAATACTATAAAGAATTATTGGTTAACGATTCATTGTAATTAATTAATTAAATATGAAGTGTATTGATTTAAATGAAATACTAAGGGAGTCGTAATCTTAAGCTTTTAAATCTGCATTTACTCTTGTGATTAGTTATTTTTAATAGTTAATTTTAATTAATTTTAATCTTAATTCTCAAATACCATTCGTAGTTTAAATATGATTAATTGAGTTAGAATTAGTAATTGATAAATATTAACATATTTCCTCGTGGGAACCATACTCTACTTACTCTTTATTACTTGTTGACCACGTATACTTGCGTGTAAATTGTCTATACCAATTTTGTCTATACCAAAAACTTGTTGTCCAAAATAAATATTGACAATTTACACACAAGTATACGTGGTCAACAAGTAATTAAGAGTAAGTAGAGTATCGTTCCCACGAGAAAATATGTTAATATTTATCAATTACTAATTCTAACTCAATTAGTCCTATTTAAATTACGAATGGTATTTGAGAATTAAGATTAAAATTAATTAAAATTAACTACTAAAAATAACTAATCACAAGAGTAAATGCAGATTTAAAAGCTTAAGATTACAACTCCCTTAGTATTTCATTTAAATCAATACACTTCCTATTTAATTAATTAATTACAATGAATCGTTAACCAATAATTCTTTATAGTATTCACGTGCTTCTCCCGATAGACACATAAACAAATCCTTATAAATCCAGCAATTAAGCAACAGAATTACAAGAAACACCCTAACTAATTAACTCACTATATTCCTATGTGAATTATATTAATTAGGATTTCAAGCACATGTTCTTTCAATAGTTGCAAAAGACATATAGGTATATATTCCTATCCTATACGCTAATCATATTAACCTTATTCAGATTATATGAACAGATGCTATTATACCCAGATCTAAATCTATACTCAATCTTTCAATTTTGTATAAATTATCTCGGTAATTGTTGATCAGACAATTAATGCAATAAGAACAAGATATGATAAATAATTCAAAAATAATTAACTTAAATTAAATAGAAAACATCAATCTAAATTACATACTAAGTTCCGTTGTAATCTTAATTGAAAGTTTAGTTCATAGCAATAAAAGAAAACATCATCAAAATTATAAATAAAAACATCCTAGAGATTACAAAAATTAAAGATAAAAGAAAAAGATAGAAGAAACTATAAAGCTGCTCCCAATCTCTGTCTTGATCTTCAAGCTCTGTAAATCTTCGTCGTGTTCTCCTCGTTGTTTCTCTGCAATCTCTCGTTGTTACGTTCTCTAAGTGCTCTTCCTTGATCTTCTTAAAAAAATTTCCCTTTAGAATCCTTTTTGGCTTAGAAACCCTATTTTTCCAATTAATTCTCACTTTGCTCGCTGGGCAAATCTGATGTTGGGCGTACGTACACCGGTTTTGTGAAGGATTTGGGCGTACGTACGCCGGTCTGGGACACCGTAATTACAAAAATGTCATTCTGCTGATTTTAAATGATTTTTTAATTCTTTTATTTTCCAAAATGACTTATATACCCCTCCAGTTCCATCCTACAATAAATAAACATAAAAACAAATAAAACAACCCTAAAAATTACTTAAAGATAACAATTATTAAGCCTAAAAATACCCGATTCGTAGGTATAAAACTCACTCATCAAATACCCTCAAACTTAAACAATTGTTTGTCCTCAAGCAATGCAATAATGAAAATGCAAACTAACTAGCATGCCTACGAATTAAACAATCAACTAACATAGTATCCAATATTAGGCCTCAAAGATATCATACAGTACTTAAACATAACATCTAACCAATGCAAAATTTCTAACTTTAACCAATTAGTTAAGTTACACATGTCATCACCCATGTTGTGCGTGTGTGTATATCAACCATTATAATCAATCACAACTCAAATCAATTACATAATTAGCTTCTTAGAAGAAAACGTTTAATTTTAACTCAATCCAACCTATGAACACAACCAATTCAGCTAGTTCAAGCAATCACTAAGCATAGGGGTCCCTAAGCAATCACAAGGTTAATTAAAACATTTAAATCCTTTTAAACCCTTCCCCAGGAATTCAAACAATTTTTTTCCTTTTTAGTGAGTGTGTTTTACGTTCCATCTCACTTTCCATTGAACGAGTGCGTTTTACGCTCCATCTCGCTGCATGTGTTTATGAGTGAGTGCGTTTTACGCTCCATCTCAACCCACTATATGATCCATTCTTTTAATTGGGAAAGGTTCAAAATTTTCAACTCTTTTTTTTTCGCACCCCAAGATTCCCCCAAACTTAATTCCTTGCTTATTTTTGCTTTAATGGGCGTTTCACTGATATTATCAAGTTTTAACCCAAGTCTTTCCATTAGAAGCAAATTATGTAACAATTTGAATTAAATTGATCAAAACAATTGATTATGTGCTTTTCTTGATTAACATGAGTTTCAGACAAGTTACCCTCACTTCATAGTCAAAGCCATCACTAAGCACTACTTTTCAATTCTTCTTAAGTTAAAACCATCAATCCAATCTTATCATTGGCCACATTAGACACTATATCAATTTATGCTTAATTCATGAAACTAGATGCATAACACAACCTAAACAATTAACATGCAACTACTAATGCAACTACAAGCAACATGCATAATTTAATGAAACATATCAAACATGATTTAAATTATCCAAACATGAACATGAACCTAAGCTATATGCACATAATCCACCCCCAAACTTAAATGACACAATGTCCTCATTGTGTAAAACATAGAGAATTTAAGAACTGAGGACTTCCCTGATAAACGTCTTACTCCACATCATCATCATCTGCATCAGCCTCCTCGTCGTCATTAGGGTCTAAGTCTAGTGGTGGCAAAAATTAGAAAGGAGCTGCTATTTGAGAACCTCCCCCAAATCCCAATCTGATAGATATTTAGTACACTATGCTGAATTAAGTTCTTGTTGATTGTGGGTGGGAGAATTTGTTTTAGTTTTGGATTGGGAGAGGACAACAAAAGATGTCGTGGGGTTGTGAAGGAGTGGAAGAGAGGTTTTGTTGAATTAAGAAAGAGAAGAGTTGGGTTTGTGTTGCAAATTTCTGAACTAATGCTTTTTTTTCTTCTAAGTTTTGGCTGGAGCGCCTAGGCGCTTGGTATTGGCCTATGATGGGCGCCTAGGCGCTTGGAAGCAGAATGGGTTGGTCATGGTGAGCGCCTAGGCGCTTGGAATAGCCTTAATGTGAGCGCCTAGGCGCTTGGGACTAATACTTAGCCAAATTCTAACTTCCTTAATGCTACCAACATGTAACCCAAAGAAAACCCAATAATTAATTTTATAGCACAAGGAGATAATAACTTAATACAAAATCCTAAGCTAAAAAAAATAAATATTTAATAACTAAATGAACTAAAAATAAAATGAATTAAAATAACTTCTGGGTTGCCTCCCAGTCAGTGCTTAGTTTAACGTCCTCAGCCCGACTACTTCCTATTCTCTTAATCTGATTCAATCACAAAAATTATCATTGCATGCCTCCTCTTAGTCTTTTCTTTGAATTCCTTAGCATTATCGTACGTTTTCAAACCCCCAAACTTATCTTCATCCATTAACAGAAAATAACTCTCATCAATCGATTCAACTTTTCCTGCCTCCTTAACCACATCAATCCAGAAACACTCCTCACGATCATATGGAAGCTCGATTATCTTGACCACCTTGAATGTAACATTTTCTTCTTATGGCCCATTCTTGAACCTTTTCTTTTCAGCTTCACTAACATCTTCCACATCATCGTGTGACCTTTTTAGTTTTCCTCCCCCAGCCTCATGTAGCTCCTCACCATTCTGACATGGAATTATATTGTCATGCTCCACGCTTTTTCTTCTTAGATTTAACTCTTTATCGCTTGGCAAAGTATTGAGAGGATGGTTTTTAAGTGCATTAGCAAGCTGTTCTACTTGATTCTCGAGATTTTGAAGTGCCACTTGTTGATTGTTCATCGTCATCTCATACTGTTCTATGAAATTGGTAAGGCGTTCCTCCAAATTCATTATCTCTTGTTGTGGTGGAGGTGGATAAAAGAATTCTGGTGGGTATGATGGACTTAGAGTATAGAATTGATCTTGATTATCATAGCTCCATAAAACGTCTTGGTGATCCTGCCAACCTGGATGATAGAGATTTGGGTTGGTACTCGGCTGCTGTTGATAGTATGCATTTTGAGTGGACTGACTCCCAAGAGTGTCAACTGTACTTGTAAGCGCTGTTATCTGGGCTGATAATATTGTAAATGCATCAACGTCGCTTATCATTGCCGCCCTTGGTTGTGTCATTCCTTCATACAACCATTGATAATTAAATGCAGTCATGGTACCTGAAAAGGAAGTAAGATAAAAAGAAAGAAAGGAAAAAAATGTTTAAATTAAGATTAATTTGATTGAAATTAATAACGACAAAATATTAAGTTAATTTTCCCGGCAACGGCGCCAAAAACTTGTTGTCCAAAATTAGTATAGACAATTTACACGCAAGTATACGTGGTCAACAAGTAATAAAGAGTAAGTAGAGTATCGTTCCCACGAGGAAATATGTTAATATTTATCAATTACTAATTCTAACTCAATTAATCCTATTTAAACTACGAATGGTATTTGAGAATTAAGATTAAAATTAATTAAAATTAACTACTAAAAATAACTAATCACAAGAGTAAATGCAGATCTAAAAGCTTAAGATTACAACTCCCTCAGTATTTCATTTAAATCAATACACTTCCTATTTAATTAATTAATTACAATGAATCGTTAACCAAGAATTCTTTATAGTATTAACGTGCTTCTCCCGATAGACACATAAACAAATCCTTATAAATCCAACAAGTAAGCAACAAAATTACAATAAACACCCTAACTCATTAACTCACTATATTCCTATGTGAATTATATTAATTAGGATTTCAAGCACATATTCTTTCAATAGTTGCAAAAGACATATAGGTATATATTCTTATCCTATACGCTAATCATATTAACCTTATTCAGATTATATGAACAGATGCTATTATACCCAGTCTAAATCTATACTCCATCTTTCAATTGTGTATAAATTATCTCGGTAATTGTTGATCAGACAATTAATCAATAAGAACAAGATATGATAAATAATTCAAAAATAATTAACTTAAATTAAATAGAAAACATCAATCTAAATTACATACTAAGTTCTGTTGTAATCTTAATTGAAAGTTTAGTTCATAACAATAAAAGAAAACATCATCAAAATTATAAATAAAAATATCCTAGAGATTACAAAAATTAAAGATAAAAGAAAGGGATAGAAGAAACTATAAAGTTGCTCCCAATCTCTGTCTTGATCTTCAAGCTCTGTAAATCTCCTTCGTGTTCTCCTCGTTGTTTCTCTGCAATCTCTTGTTGTTACGTTCTCTAACTGCTCTTCCTTGATCTTCTTAAAAAAAAATTCCCTTTAGAATCCTTTTTGGCTTAGAAACCCTTTTTTCCAATTAATTCTCACTTTCCTCGCTGGGCAAATCTGATGTTGGGCATACGTACGCCGATCTAGGACACCGTAATTACAAAAATGCTATTCTGTAGAGTTTAAATAATTTTTTAATTCTTTTCTTTTCCAAAATGACTTATATACCCCTCCAGCTCCATCCTACAATAAATAAACATAAAAACAAATAAAATAACCCTAAAAATTACTTAAAGATAACAATTATTTGTAAGGTTTGTATATAGCACGAACATGCAATCAAATTACATAAAAAGTGCGGAAGCGCAATAAAACGGATTTTAAAATTTTTCATACAAACCATCACCATGATCATCCATGTGCTCAATTATCAATTAAACGAAAGAGATAAAGTATGAGAATCATGCCCTTGTAGAACCATGTTTCCACAGGTACGAGTTCACCTCCAAATCCTTTGCGTTCTCCTTGAATTCCGCCGATTAAATTCGTTCCTTTGATCAACGTTAGACACCCAAGTGTTTGGCCTCTAGAGGTGATCCACCAAGGAATAATAGTTGTTCAAGAAGATGGGTGTTGGCAAAACCCTAGTTTCTATCTCTATAAAAATTACAAGTACTCTCTCTCTCTCTCCAATTCTTATGGAAGAGTGTGTGACTGTCTAACCCTAAATAATGATAAGACTCCTCTTATTTATAGATACAGGGAACCCTCCTAAACTATTTAGGATTAAGATTTTTATTTTAATTAAACTCCTTTAATTAATTAAACTTCTAATCCAATTAGGAATTTATGAGAGTACTTTTATTAATTAATTCCCAAACCCTTTTAGGAATTAAATAATAATAATAGTAATAATAATAATAAGACTCCTCTTATTGATTTATATTTAATATTTCCAAAATATTAAATAATAAATATTAAGCTATTTAATTTATTCTATTTCCATAGATTAAATTAAATACACTTAACTTATTATTACAATTATGACATTTACTTCTTAAACAAATATTTTCCTTTTGCGGTGTGACCCTTTAGGTTCTCCATATTAAACCGGTTGTGAATAAATCAATTAGAACAATTCTAATCTTATTTAAATAAATAAATTAAAATATTTAATTCATTTAAATAAATAATATTTATTCTACAATAAGGGTAAGCCCCCTTAGCGATCAACGACTTTCCACATAATATAGATTTCAACATTAATCACAAAAGAACCTTTCAGTGCATAATTACCGTACAATTCAATCATTCTACCATACAATGTCCCAATTAAATATAAGACATGGAATTACTGTCAAGTCTTATTTTATTTAATTATATGTATTTCGATTCTCAAATGCACAACTCTAATAATGCAAATTAGAAACTCCTTTCTAATTTCATTCTACTTTGGTCAAAGACTTCTAAGTCGTCATTTATCGAATCACATAGGACATTCTCTCCTTTTACTAGAAGTGGTAGATTCTTTGTTGATCATTTACCTATCTCCATGTATAACTTATTATACCCAATCATACCCTTTGATATACCCTAAAGGTCTTAAGGGACATGTCAAAGTATAACTCATCATACACAAGATACTATGATGATCGCAAGTCCAAGGATCACTTGTACTACTATCACTAGAGGAATTCCTATTGACAGGCGAGTAAAACTCCATTAGGTATTCCTTAGCGAGCCATGTTCAGTGAACTTATTCTCTAATAAGCACCAACATACTTGCTTTAATGTCTCCACACAAATGATTATAAGATCAATCATCCTCTTCATAAGAGCAAGCAACGTATGTACTAATCTATCCGGATTCACTAATCCCTTTTTTAGTAATCCATCGATTCAGAACGATTTTAGTTTGTGAGCTATCTAGAATTTAGATCTCATTAGCGTGATCACCATCATGATTCTAAAAGCATTGCTCAAAACTATGGGTTTATCACATTTAATATAATAGCACCATGTAGATAAAGTAAAATGCCTTTAACAAACGAATAAGATTACAAAGTATATGCTACATCATATCAAATATGATTGGCTTGTGTGCATACTACTTTCATTATTAAGCCTAAAAATACCCAATTCGTAGGTATAAAACCCACTCATCAGGGGAGCAACAATCGGCTAAGTCTAGAAAATGATCAGTTTGATGAAAAGCCAAAGAAATTAAAGAAAAGAAGATTGTAAAGCTTTTGGTGCAGCAACAAGCACTTGATCCTAACAACGGGTAAGTAAACATACTAGGTCAAGGATTCTCTATCACACTAAGGAGAAAATCACCAAGTCCTCATCCACAGATCTCGATTGCATCATGGCTCAAGTACTATGAGAAGCTCCTATAATTCTTAAGATGACACTCCATAACCCCGTCCCAGACTCAGAGTCCCAAAACTCTGTGGCTGATGAACCAAAAGAATCCTCATCTCAAGTCAAAGAATTCATCAACTCTACGACTGTCAAACCAGGTCAGCCATACTATCCCAAGTTATAAAACTACAATGATTAACATCATAATCGTAGAGTACATTAACTCTACGATTACAACTTACAAGACACTACTCCCATACATTATATCTAACCAAACACAAGGAGCACAGTGATGACATCCTATACACCATGTCCAAATAGTCCTTCCTCAGTTAAGCGCCTCAAAGACAAACTAAACCCAAAGTTTTAAAACCTAGAGCCCTGCCCTTTCTGAGCTTCCTTAGTCCTGTTGAAAGACTGAATAAGAATGCATCACTAAAGCTTCTTCAGAGCCTAAGATGTAAATGGAAGAAATAGGAAAAGTTGATCCCTCAAAGGAGATGTTGATCAAGGAATTCTCTAGAAGAGAAAAAAGTTGGTTCAAAAAGAAAATTCTTCTTCGAACAAACAATCCGGCTCATCTACTGATATATATACAGGGTATGAATGAAGTCATCTCAGATGTCAAGAAAAAAAAGCAAGGTTACCCCTAGAGATCCTCTTTCTAGATGAAAGCCACGTCAAGCTTAATTAAAGACCTTGTCATCAAAGATAGCACTCAACTGTGCTAAGTGCAAATCAACATCTGAGCTGCAGAAGTTATGACCAAATTACTCAAGAGTTAATCATAGAGTGAAAAGCAAAGAAGTTAAGTCACTCTACGAACGTGCAAAGTCAATGGTCAAAGAAGATATGACCACGTTCATAGGCCAGGACAATCGGTGTGCAACAGTTATGGAAGTTACAAAAGTATTGGCCGCGTTTAGCAAATAAGTCTCCGACACATGTACCTAACAAAAAGAGGGAACTGATACAGGTCAAAATCTAAAATACATCAACCTCAGAAACTCTCAAAGCCATGTTGAACTCTCAAAACCCTAACATCATCTTCAAATCTTCAGCAAACCAAACACAGCAACCTCCAGAAACTCTCAAAATCCTTATTGATTCATATCTCCATCCACAGTCGAGTATCCTTCTTTCCTAAAACCCTCATTATAGAAAACTGTCAAGTCATATCAGGTATTCAACTTAGTTTCGAAAAATTTGGAGAATCAAATGAAAAATTCAAAGATATCCTTAAGAGTGTCAGGATTCTCAGAATGCTTGAGGTCAAACATCAAAATCTTCTCTGATCTTGTCAAGGAATTCTATCGGAATGCAGTGATTGATAATGATATTCTATCTACAAAAGTTCATACAGTGAAACTGAAGATAGAAGCTGCACACATCAATCAATGTTTGGTATTTACCAACCAAGGCCTATCATCTCTAGAAGGAATTAATTCTGATGAAGGCAAGAAATTGATGGGCTATGTGAAGAATCCACATCTGAAAGGAATGAAGAAAAAGGAATTTCCTGAGAAGTTCGAATTCCTAGCTGAGATTGTGGGCAAATGTATCTTGTGCAAAGACACCGCCCATGATACTGTGAGTGATCTTCAACTAAAAATTATGACTGTCATTGTCATGAAAAGGAATATAAATTTTGGAGCTATGTTATCTGATTGGATAGCCAAAGATGTCAGAAAAATGAAGGGCTTTGATAAACCTATCTCAAAGGTTTACTATGGAAGGTTCTTGAGCATAATATTGAAAAAAAGGCTGAAGAACAAAATTAGGGATGATGAGGGAGAAACCCTAAATGTCAACAAAATAATAACTACCAAGCTGTTTGACAACTGGAAAAGGAACCCTATAAAGAATAAGAGGTTAAGAATATCGGGGAGCAAGAACAAGGGCACTTCAAAATCAGGCAAAGGGAAAAGAAAAGCAAGTACACTGAAGGAGGAATCATCACAAGCTGAAGAATCTTTGTCTCTTGTGCCCATTCCCTCCAAATCACTCAAGAAGAAGCTGAAAGTTGAGACAGCCCCAGTAAAGAGTTCCTCTTTCTCCAAAGATAAATCTAACAAAGAGAAAGAAGCATCTAAGATATCTATGGTCAAGCCCTCAAAGAGGAGACAGAGTGCAAGATTAAAGTAAATGATTAAACTCCCAGGTCGTGAAAGTAAAGAAGGAATTCGACCAGTGACAGTTGATCTTGGAAGTGATGATGATGAGAGTGATAAAACTGAAGCAACAAAGATTAGTAAACATGTGGCATCTAGCAGTGAATCTACTAAAAAGGATGTAACCACAAGTAAGTCAAATTCAGTAAGTGAGGATGCAGCTACAGAGAATCTCAATAAATCAACAAGAGATGATGACAACATGGAAGGAAGCTATGAGGTACAGTCAACTAGCGAGTCAGCTGAAAAATCAAAGGAAGTATCTATGGAGGAAGCAAGTTCGAAGGAAAAGATTATCAGAGATACTGAAAAAGGAAAGTAAGCAATGAAGGATGATGAAGTACAACAAGATTCTGATTCTGAGAATGATATATCAGAAAGCAACTTCAGTCCAGCAGCCACAAGAATTCGAAGAAGGATAGTGCTGAAAGCCTGTGACAAACTAGGAGTTGTGTTACCAACAAAATGAATAGATCATGGTAACGGTCAAATGAAGGTGGTATCAATGACCATAGAGGATCTACTTAATAATTTTTAAAACATTGAATTTAATCGAACTACAGTTCTTTATGATCCTAATAGTGAACAACTGACATGGTTCTACCGATGGATGCCCTGGTTGAAGGCGATTGAATTTAGAGATACAAGCTTCATCAGCTGGTGTTACTCACAATTTCCAAATATGAAGATGATCTCTCAGAACTTCCCAAGAGTTCAATCATTTCCAAAGATGCTGATCAAGGACACTCCACATTTCAAAGTCTACCATCATGTTGAATATACATTCCATACTATATGCTGAAAAACAGCGAAAAAGGCAAATTAACAAACTAGTTCGTAAAGTCAATAATTGTGGAAACTCCGAACTCTACAACTGCAGCTTTCCAGTCTCAACCAAATGTCAAACTCCCTGATATCCCCACTGAAATACTTTCTGATATCCCTTCCTCGTCCAATAAAGATCTATTTGATATTGTCACTGCTCTTGAAAATATTTACAAGAGTGAGAAATCCAAGTTAACTATACCAATCTTTGAAGATTTTTGGATTGATCAAGAGTTGTTGAAGAACTCCGAAGAATTGCTTGGAAACATTTCCTCAGTCACTATTATTGCAAAGAAGATGGCTGAAGGTGAAGACAATGAATTCTACAAGAAGTTGTAAGCCTCATTCACAGATATGTCCACAAAGCTTCATCAGCGGGATCAGATTTATCTCAAGTCAATTGAGCAGCAGAAAACTGAAGCCCTGAAACTCCGAAAGAGGAATGAACACCCCATTCAAACACTGACAGAAAATGTGGACAACCTTAGTCAGTCCCTCACTCAGCAGATGGAACTTGGCCAACATGAGGTAAAAATGGAAGTAGGTAATACCTCTTACTTGGTCGAACAGCTCATTACGCATGTTCAGTATCTCTCCCAAATGATTGATGACAAAAAAGGGGAGAAAAAAATGAAGCATAAAAAGGAGAAAAAGATGAAGCACAAAAAGAGGATAAGAGCTAATATGAAAAGAAAGGAGCTGAAGGAGAACAAAGATGAAGCACCATCAACTGAGGGGGAGCCAGGAGAAGAAGTAGAAGATGAAGAAAAAGCTGCAAGAGTGAGGGGGAGCAGAAGCTAGAGGGGAATAAAGACGAACCAGGAAAAAGCAGCAGTTGAAAGCAGTCACAAGGCATCAACAAGAAAGAGGAGGTACATCTCTAACAAGCAAGAAGGAATTAACTGTCTTATGCTAGTATCTAAGATCTCCTTGTTAAATTGATATAGCTTGTGAACTGTATATGCTTAAAATTTCTTAGTATGATATTTATTCTGAATGCATGTTTATTCATATCTCTTGGCCTAGCAATACAGTGACTTACAGTATCTTAAGTCACATCAGCACTCATACATTTGCATGTATTGCTTGAATTGAATGTTATGCTATAAGTGTTTTTATCATCATCAAATAGGGGCAGATTGTTGGGAATGTGTATGCGATCATCTAGTCCATTATCATAGGGGGAGAATGTTATAAGATCTGCATGAGATTACCATTGTTCACTATATGCGATTTGAGTGATGAAAAATAATAAGAAAAACATTCCTACTGGTAAAGTCTTGTAAAGTCCTTAATGAAATATATGTACAAGGACTTAGAAGATCAAATATATTAGGTTGATCTAAGCTGAATGAATATCTATCTGATCAAAACATGTTTGTAACATTAGGCATTATAAAGTCCTTAAATGAATTTGAATGTAAAAGGACTCTGAATAGAAAAAGATCAAACTTGTTAGGTTGATCTTATAAGCTGGAATGTCATTTGTAATGAGCAAGAGCCAGACTGCTTATAAAGCAGAGATCGCTGAGAAACTACATAAAACATCCAGTGAATGATCGTAGAACAGTCAAGCAGAAAGTCAGCAAATGAATTGCAGAAGTAAAGTATGCAATCGTAGAGTCTTCTAGGCAAACAAAGAGTGAAGCAGAACGTAGAGCTCTCTCAGCAGGACGTAGAGTTCTCTTGGAAGCTCTCTCGGCAGGATGTAGAGCTTTCTTGGTAGGTTAAAGAGTTATCTTGGCATCACTCTAAGGATCGTAGAGTCTGCTATATAAACATAGTGAAAGGCTAGGCAGATCGTAGAGTTTGCCCGACATCACTCTCTCGGCATCGTAGAACTGAACCAGGAAAACGTAGAGTGTAGCTCAGCTAGGAAACCGCAGAATGAAGGTTGGCATGGTACATCATAGAGTTACTCATATCAACGCAGAGCTTGCAAGGCAATCATAGAGTATGGCTTGGGAGAACAAGAAACTTACTCTGGATTGTAGAGTGTGCACTACGAAGAAAAGATTGTTGTGCTAACATGGGTTCGTAGAGTTAGCCCAAGACAGCCACTCTACGATTCCCCATGGACAACCTGCAATCAAGCAACAATATAAAGCAGTCTCTACCCAAGCACTCAAAGTTTAAGTAGCAATTTTCATAGAAACTTCTAAGCAAGCTGAGCATAAGCTATTAGATATGGAAAGATCTCTGAGTGCAACTAAAGCATCAAGCCATAACAGAAATCACAGGGTAACTCAAGCAACCACTTTACGATCCATCCAGACTCTAGACCTGTACCAAAGATCAAATGATCATAGGGTTAAGCCTAAGATAACAAAGGCACTCTGGCGAAGCAGAAGAAAATCATAGAGCAGTACTCTATGACAAGGGTTAAGAGAGAATGTCTGAAGATTAAGTAGAACAGTCCTTTACATCAAAAGTGCTACATCATCAGAAGATCATAGAGCAATCCTCTATGACACAGCAGCAGGGCCAACATCTGAAGAACATAGAGCAGTCCTCTATAATAAGCAAATTGCAGCAATGACTCAAGGATGTTCACAATATTATGCTCTAGGAACATAAAGCTCTATGGAGATCACAAAGCATAAGAAGCACAAGCTGCAAGAGCAGTCAGCTACTCTACGTATTGCAAGATAACACGTGGCCACAACTGAAATTAGTAGTCAACTCTACGATCAAGGGCAACAGACTTCAGTTTGTAGCAAGCAGTTAACTCTACGATCAAGGAATAACAAGTTACACCCTAGTTGATCGTAGAGTAAGTAAATGAGAAAGTGCCAACAAGGATTAAAGTTATCCGAGCACTTAAAGTTGTTATCCCAAGACTAGCGGCTGAGTAGTTAAAAGAGTAAAATAAGTAACCAAACTGAGTGGGGTTCAAACAACCATGTTTATAGCTGTCAACAAGCAACTCATATGACTCCACTATTTTGGTACTAGCTAATGGATGCTGACTCAGTCATCACTAGCAGACTTCAGGAAGTAAAATATTTAGTGGTATAATAAACAAGTCTGCAGAAAGTAAGTCTCTAACAAAAAGAAGTGAAACGGGAAGATATCAATGGTAAGCTTCAAACGAGAAAAAATGGAGACCTACATAAGAGAAAACTGCATTCGGATTACAAAGAGTGTGAATAGTGAACAAGAGCAAGAACACCGACTGTACAAATAGTTAGAAGCTTCACTACAACATGAGAGGTATGTTAAAGGGCTAGCATATGAACTAAGAGTCGAATAACCAAGAAGCCATGCTCAAGAGTAACCTAAGCTGAAGGAAAACCATGAAAAGTAACTCTATGATCAAGCAATGAACACACTGAGCTGAAAAGATAAAGAACTGACTTAGACTAGTCAACCATTGTTCATCTAGAGTGATTATCTGCATCTGCTATGTACTAAAAGAAGAAGAGATTCAACGTCCATCATCAATAGCATCCAGAAGAAGATTACAACCAGCTGTCAAGTACTAAAAGATGAAGGAGATCAAAGTTCATCTTGGCAGCTGTGACGCCCCCAAATCTGGGTTGCCTTAACCTCGAATTCGGTACATCACTGTGCAACTCAAACAAATACTATTAACAACTAATTGCGGAATAATAGAAATATTTACATTGATATAACATAAATACTCTCATCCCAAGTCTCGATTCCAGTACAAATAACGGACATAACATAGTATACACTATAATTAAGTCTTAATACAACACATCAGAATACATAATCTTAATTAAGTCTTAGTGCATGACAGAAATATAACATAGTAGGACAAAGCTAATTCGTAGCTTTGCCTTTGCCTTTATCCTTTCCCAAGCTCTCGCCTCTTTCGGTAACAACTGAAATGTTTTTAAGGAAAGTAAGGGTGAGCAACAAATTTGCCCAGCAAGCACAATAACAATAAAAATGAATAACCATGAGTTAGGTTTCACAATCTCAAAAGGCTACGACAAAGATTTAATAGCTCAGGAAATAAATATGTAGATTGTGAACAAAGTTTCAATACTATTCTCTATTATCACCGATGAGTCACTATGGACCGATGGATTATTAGAAAAATCTAAAGATTTCAATGATTTCAAGGTAATGAACGTTCAACACTGAGTGGCCTCTATAGACCGAAAAATCTGACTAGACTTAGCAATATTACAATGATAACCCAAAACTGAGTGGTCATTAAGGACCAAGAACTCTTACTAGAATCACCAGCATTACACTGATAACCCAAAAACAGGTACAATAGGTGATCAGCCTAAAATACCCGGCGTTATGCATAAGCCTCAAACGTTCTACTTACATTCAACTTGCGCGCATGTCGGTCCCCCGACAAAAATATAATTTCCCCTTCTATGAGGGTTGTTCATCTCAGCAGATATATAAAAGTCCGCACCAAAGCAATTGGTTTGGATCGCTTTCTAAGTTATGGATATTGGTCTAGCCGAATCAAATGGCATCGACACTCTTCATAAACAGTTCATGCATAATTTGAATTCAAAAGCTTTAACAGTTTATGGCAATAACGTATCTTGAACACTTGTGCAAATACTAAGGATTTACATAAGTATGGGGTTCACACAATCATATATGTATTGCGTAAATATGAACTTTGAACATTAAATAGCATCCGTAAGAATATAATCGAATGAAGTTGATAATCTTGTTTAGCACGAGGACTAGACAAACGTTAGAAGACTTACTCAAATTTAACTTAAGTAAGGTAGAACACTTGCATTCAATATATAGAAAGAACGAAGTTCGGTAACTTGCATAATATAGAAACCTCATTCAATATCAAATTAAACAAGAGTTAGAAAACTTGCACAATATACGTCTTTTGGGAAAGATAAGAAACTTGCATTCAATACTTAGAATGAATGAAGTTAGAGAACTTGTCCAACAAAAGGGTTAGACAAGTGTTAGGAAACCTGCTCAAATAAAATAGTTGAGTGAGGAACTTGAAATAACATAGAAGGATTGCTTAATCAATAATTAACTCGCACATTAGAACTTGCCCAACACAAGGGTTAGACAAGGGTTAAAGAAGAACTTGCCTTACGCGCTTGCTAATAACTCGACGTTAATCGTCCTTCAAAAGTCCTACACATTTAAGTACATATCCACATACCAATTAGCCACATAATTGATGTCAAATATTGGTTTACATTACTCAATAAGGTTTCATTCTAATTAGAAACATAATATCAAATAAGGTTACACACACATGATACGATGTTTTGGCGTTTGCACAACGCACACTCGATTCGCCTCATTTGCATAAGCTTAGCATGCTCATACACTTGTCTAGTTCATCATTGATTAAAGCTAAAGGTCATTATAAACCATAATGTACAAGTTCTAGAACTTAAAACAATAACTTTTAGCGTTGGAAACATTACACGTTACATACGTGCTGTACGACGCCCTCTATTTGCTTCCTAATGCACAATAGTAATAAAAATGGCCAATTTAGAAATTTGTCAAGACGTTAAATTTCAGTTCTAAATAATGGAAGTTATAGCTCTACTTCTTAGCTTTCCCAATCATCTTGAATCATCCAATTTGGGGTTCATATGAGAAAGTTACGCCCATTTTAGTAAAGGATGTCAGAGCTGTCAAGCCCATGCGCCCAGCGCGCGCCCGCGCGCGCCCCACCTGTGCCCAGCTGCGCCCAGCGCACCCGCGCTGCGCCCCACCACGCCCGCGCCCATGGCCTGGCCCACAAGGCTTGGTTTCCTTCCAATTTTGGCAGTTTGACATACAAACTTCAAACCTTCATAACTTCTTCGTTATAAATCGGAATTAGGCCGTTCCGGAGGCTATGGAAAGCTTATAACATGGACTACAAAACCCTCATGGATTCATAATTTTACAGACTCATTTACTAGCCATAAAATTGTCCTGAAAGTCCCTCCAAGGCTAAGTTTTCACTATTTTGGACAGATTGGACACCTTTTCTCCCAAACGTCATAATTCCCTCATCCAAGGTCGAAATGCGTTCGTTCCAAAGCCTATGGCTTACTAACTCGGGGCATTATACTACCCCAAAAGCTTAAAATTACACACATAACATAACATTACCAGAATTAAATCAAAGGCCACAGTTCACACTAGTTTTCAACGAAACTCAAGGTTAGGCCAATTCATTCTTCCTCCTTGTGTCTTAGCTATTATGCAACCAGTCAATATAACTTAAAACATGCTTCTATTGCTAAGCTAAGAAACATAACATCCTTTCATTAATTAATCAACACCTAGTTCTCAAGTTCTTAGAGAAATTCTTCTCTTGGGCATTAAATCAAACAGTTTGTGGGCATAACTTACAAACTCATATTGGAGTAGAGTTTAATTATGTTCTAGTCCAGATTTCCAAATAAAATCATTACCCACATGCCTCTAAGAACATGGCAACAATTCTCTACCATCTAACACAACCAAAATAACCAACCAAAAGCTATATTTACAACAAAGTACATAAATTGTCCAAATCAGTCCATAATTGTCCAACAGTCCATTAATGTCCATTCTTGATTCCTTATGCAAAGGTTTTGATTATCAAACATTGTTTCACTTTCATTGATCATTATTAAGGCTTTTAAAGAGTTAACCACATTCATATCAACTCATGAACTAACCAAACAATTTCAGCAACATATACTCTCATAAACAAGCAATATGAAACTGAAAACTGAAGCAACCATGGAAATGAGTTTGGTTCCAAAACACTAACCTCTTGAAGCAACTTCTAGGATGAAAATAGGATTGATAACCAGCTGCTACACCACTTCTTCTTCTTCCTTCAAACCACCCGTGCACCAACTCTCACAACTCTCTCTAAATTTCTGGATTCTAACTTAGCAACAATGAGCAAAGGAATGCATGAATGGCAAGGGAGGAGTATATATAGAAGAAATGAGCTGAGCTTCATGGGTGGGTGAAGAAGGAACATGCATGACCAGCTCCCTATACATGGGAGGCTGGAATTTGCCTCTCCCATGTACGGGTACTCCCCCTCTCCTTCTCCCCAATTGTTCCATGCTTGCTTTTGCTCTTCCAAATGTGGAATTGTTGCTTCCCAAATGTTCTTGATTCTCCTTGTTCCTTCTCCTCCCATCCTTCCACCCGTATACTCCTCCTCCATTCAATTTCAGCTGATGATTTAACCCATTTCCCTCATGGGTCATGGGTTGGGTCATGGGTCGGGTCGCGGGTCATGGATCATGGGTTTGGGCCACCCTTAAGTAATTTGGGGCTTCTAATTAAATCCCAATTTGGCTAAAATAAAATCCAACACTTGGATTATTAACCCATCACATTAACACCATGACAAAAATTAGAAAATTAGAAATAAACGAAAAAGACATTTTTGGGGCGAATAGTGCCTGCACGAATAGTAACCCGCGAATAGAATTTTGGCGATATTTCTCCGAAATCATTTTAATAAGTCCTACCAAATAACAACACTTAATATCATTGCAAACACATAATCTAGGTTATTACATAACCTTTAATCACATCACATAAAATAATATTAATAAAAATTCATTCATTAAATAATAATTATAAGTGTATATTACAAAGTCATGCGAAATTCACGGTCGTTACAGCAGCAGAACCCAACAAACAATCAACACACCAAAGATAGCGGAGCATCCTTGTCTTAAGTGACTAATTTAAGTCAAGTCTGCTGGACTTGCTGAGTACCAGAGGATACAAGAGAATCTAAGTCTGTTGGGCTTAGTCTACAGGATTCCAAGGTTGCTGGCCTAGAAGAGTTTTTTGTGAACTGGGTTCCAAGTTTGCTAGACTTGAAGAGGGTTATAGGATCCTTGTCCGAGGAACTAAAAATAACTCATGTCTGCGGGACTCAAGAGGAGTCAGAGGATCCATGTCTGCGGGACTTGAGAAAGGTCATAGGATCCTTGCCTTAGTAGCTAAAAATAACTCTTGTCTGCTGGACTTGAGGATGGCAGAGAGTCCTTGTCTTTGTGACTAAAACATTTAGTGGATTCCTACTTGTTGAAGTAGAAGCGTGGAGTAGGAGTTATTCAATCTCCGAACCACTTAAAATCTCTTGTGTTATTTACTTTATGTCATTTATATTATGTAGAATAACTGTTATACCTGATGTTAATCATATCAAAGATTTACTCACTGAACTGAGATTATGTTTATATCTTTGAAGGGACTTTTAAAGTACATTCCGTTGTGCATGAATTGATTTTATTAACTGATACACTTTCTTTAATAAAAGGAAAAAGTTTTAAAGATCTATTCAATCCCCCTCTCTTTCTAGATCTCTATTGTGTCCCCGGGAACCAAAATAAAACTTGTTAGAAATTTCATGTTTTATGTTTGATCGGGACATTGTATTGTAGAAGGATTGAATGTACGATAACTATTTACTAAATTAAGGCTAGCCACCCTAGGTTTAGAGAAACTTAAATTTATTTCTTTAATCAATAATCTCTCGATGGATCACCTTTAGAGCGTTGCACACACTGAGTAACTAACTTTCGATCCGTGGATTTGAAGAAGCGCGGAGGATCAAACGGTTGGAACTTGAAAATTAGTTCAAGAAGTTGATTCATCTTCATAAGGTATATATTTTTTATCCTACCTCGATTAATAATATCACATCAAGGTGATCCTGGGATTGTAGAAAATTTTAAATATGATTTATGTCATGCTTCCGCTTTATATACATGTGATTGTATATATGATCTTAATTTTGCAAACCAACAAAAGATACTCACTAGTGAAAGTAGATGACTAAACCAGATTCTCATGGGTTTTCTTCTTAAGCTCTAAGGATGAAATCAGCAACTAACTGATCAGATTCTTCAAGCTGGTTATGAATGAGAAGGGCGAGCAAATCAAAATAATAAGGAGTGATCGTGAAAGAGAGTTCAATTTTTCTAAGGTAGATCAATTCTGTGAAGATAATGGTATCCATCATAATTTCTTAGCTCCAAGAACTCCATAGTAAAATAGAGTAGCTGAGAGGAAGAACAAAATGCTAATAGAGGCAGGAAGAACTCTACTAGCAGTAGCCTGTCTCCTTGAATACTTTTGGCTTGAGGTTGTCAACACTGCTGCTTCACTCAGAACAGATCTTTGATTCACTCTACACTCAAAAAGACTCCCTACGAGTTATGGAAAGGAAGAAAGCCAAACATCATTTACTTTTATGTTTTTGGTTGTGCGTGTTCCATCCTCAATAATGGCAAGAAGTACTTGACGAAGTTCCAGCCCGAGTTTGGTGCTCACGATACATTATACACATCACATATATCTACCTATTCATTATGAATTACGTCATTCATTGCAATACCTTAATTCAAAACACATCATTATTATAGGTTTAACTAACCTTAACAATACATGACTATTAATACAAAAGGTTTATATCAATACATAACATGATAAGCAGTACTCAATTGACACTATTTGGTCGCCTTCTCTTTACCTTTGTCCTTCCTAGAACCTTCGGCTTCCTCAGCTTTAGCTGAAAAGTTTTAGTTTAAACAAGGGTGAGCAACTAATTTGCTCAGCAAGTTTAAAGTGTACAATAAATGTTATATCATGAATAGAAGAGTTTAACTTTCTAGAACTTCAACAATATTCAAAAGATTGCGAAGTAGCTAAAACAATGTATCATTTCCAATAACAAGGATTTTCTTAAATTTCATATTAAATAACACATCAAGAATGAAAGAGTTAAATTCTTTTGAGGGTTCAACTATATCCAATTGATTTTAAATAATTAGTAATACTGCAACAACATTCAATAAAGAGGGTTATTCCCAAATTTCATACTAAGTGATCACAATGAATCGAGAACTCCTAGAGGAATCATTAGTTAATAAAACTGAATACCTCAAAAGTATAAATTAGTTATAAAGACTAATTATACTCTTCTGCGAGTACGTGAGGTGATCAGCCCCATTGTACCCTATATTATGCATAATAATTAAACATAGCATGCGGGGTCAGATGTCCGACAATAAAGTTTTCCTTTTTATAAGGGTTGTTCATCTCAGTCTTACATTATGAGTCTGTTCCATAACAATATGGTTTGGATTGGTTTCAAAGAAATGTTATGATTTCAACATAATATTTTAATATCGGTCTAGCCGAAACAAGTGGCATATATTTTTAATAACAAATCAATTCACACATATTAGAACGTTTCATACTTTAACAAATATTAGTCTAGCCAAAACAAGTGGCATCGACTTAAACAATTCAGGCATAATTAAATTTTTAAGATAGCTTGAACACTTGTACAAATATAAAAGATTTGTATAAGTTATAGGATTTACTCAACGTAGGAACATTGAACAATTTAGAATTCAAACATCGTGAAACAATCATAAGAACAAAGACAAATGAATGTTAGAACTTACATATCATAAAGTTTATACGAGAAATAAAAACTTGCACAAGGTGTGAATATCAATAATTATCATAGATGTGAAATAATTGACAATAATTAATCCATTAACATGCTTGAAAAATAATAACTCGTGTTTGAGTTAGGAAACTTGTCTCGTTCGTTGATTACTACTACGTAATCTAATGTAATCTCTTATGAAAAGACATATCATTAATAAGATTGATCTTTCAATTAGCACAACGTATCTTGACTTATAACATTACTAAATAAATTATCTAACATCCGCATAAGTCAACATTAGATAATATCCTAAACCATTAGTAATATTATCATCTTTTGATAATATTTCAATCACTTAATCATCATCTTAACCTCTTATCTAATATTATTAACCATTTAATAATATTTTATTCACTTCTTAATATTATTAATTATTTAATAATATTTTAATCATTTACAAATATTATTAATCCTTTAATAATATTTTAATCATTTATTAATATAATTATTCAATTAATAATATTTTATTTATTTTCTAATATTATTAATCATTTAATAATAATATTTTATTCATTTATAACCAATTTAATTTAATTATTTATCTCTTAGTATTTAATTTATTTAACATACATATCATGTCATTCATATGACATTTTATTAAAAATGACCAAAATACCTTTATAAAGTTTTAACACATAATATAATGATCATTAATCAATAAAATCACATTTACAAGTTTTATAACTTAATTTTCACAATTATTCGTAACTTATTCATAGGAATTAAAAATACCAAATCAACTTATTATTTTTTTTATCTCCTTGGAAAACTTCATATATAATATTTTAGTAATAAAATAATTTTCCTGCAATTTTTCAAATTCATTTCCTATTTTTAAATAGGCTAAAACAGTCCAAAATGGTAATATTTATTAAACATTATTCTTTTATCCAAAAATTCTGAAATTTATACGATAGTATCATACCACCATACACTGATCCTTGTAAAAAATTCACATTTTTCTAAGCTGTAAATTCGAAGTTATGACTGTTTATTTTTAAAATCGTATTTTCTTGCACGGACTAGAACTCCACTTTTGGACATCAAAAAATTCTCAATTTTGGACAGCAACTAGTAACTTGATATACTAATATACCACAAAAGATCAAAATTTTTAAAGGCTTCTAACTGGCCAAAACAGCCTACACGAAAACATGGACAATATACTTTTTGGATTTTACAATTTTTTGTTGGCAGGGAGTGTTTTACGAAAAATCATGTCACGGTTGATTCGTTTAACATGTTTAAATGATTCCACTTGAGTTAGTTAGATAGCTTATAGATCTAACTTATGGCTCTGACGGATCTCAAAAATAAGCTGCGGATTAAAAATAGTACTTGTCAAAAGTGGACTAAAATCTAGGGGTTTTATTGGTAAAAACTGTTTTTCTCCATCTTTGTTATTCAAGCTTATCAACGCATAAAATGGTAACATCTAAGCATAAAAATTCATAAAACTTGTAGATCTACTACTATAAGGTTTAAGATCATAAGTTCATCATTTAATCCAAAACAACCACAAAATAATTATAGATCTAGCTAGGGTTTTGAGATAAGAACACTTTTAAATCTTCTCTTAGATGTTCTTCTCCTTCTTCCTTCCAACGGTGTTATGAAGCTTTAAGAAATAATAAAACCCTCCTCTCCTCCTCTACTACAAGCCCATGGTAGCCCCCTTTGCTCTCTTTCTCTCTCTCTTTGCTCTTTAGCTAATAAGAAATAAGAAATGAAGCAAACCTCTTTTGCTAGCTAAGAGAGAGATTATTTATAGGCTATAATATATATATATATATATAACTTATATATATATATATATATACACACACACACACACATACAAATCTCTCAATATTTTTGCTAAGTCACAAGCTAGAGATCTCATTTAATTAAGCTAATAGAAATAGGGAATAAAGGCTAGGTAGTGGATGGCTAACCTTTGAAAATGTGAAGTAAAAATTAAATGAGCTCATTTGCTCTCTCTCCCTCTCTATCATCCGGCTCCCTCTCCCTTTTACCCCATTTTTTTGATTTTCTTTAAAGCTTTGTTTGTTTATTTTAGCTTCTAGAAATCTCACACAATTTGGGCTAGGGTTTAGGCAAAATAAATATTTATTAGGGTTAACAATTAATTCTTTTGGGCCACTTAAGCTAGCATATTTTCAACACTTTAAAATACCCTACCCTAGTTATTTAATTAGGGTTCTAGTTCACTACTTTGGACTTTAAATAATTACTCATATTGGTTTAATTACATAACCCAATTAGATTTACTTTAATTAGGTCAAAGTAATAATTAGGTTGAGATATTAAAATAAATTTCTTAGGCTAGTCCACTTGTATGAAATTAAATACTTGGACTTTTAATTAAATATAATAATTAGGTTATTTAATTCTCATTCTTTTAATATTTATAATTATGTCACAATGCTTTCATCTCAAGCTTAGTTAGTTAGTAACATAAATTCAACTTAATAAATTCTTATATCTTGGCTTTCCTTTTTTGATTTCTTAGTCAACTTAAAATAAATAAATTAACTAACTTGCTTAATTCACATAACATATATTCACTCATATGCTCAAGAAAATTAATAAAATAATAAAAAAAAATCCTCCGTAAAAAAATATATATAATCTTAATGTAGCATATAAAATTCTTGGTCCTTAACCTTCGATGAAACTGACTTAGGCGGACTAAAGAAAGTTATATCATTCAATAAGATCGTAGAGCTGGACCCATCGATCATAGAGCAGGAGAACCCTACTGTAACAACTATGTATAGTACGTAACCTTGTAATCCTAATTATGAATATTTATTTAATGAAATGAAGTTTTAATGAAAATTATTTTGTGCAAATTGTGACACCCCCAAATTCAGATACCAATACCTCGAATCTGGTGCTCACGATAAAGTATATCCATACACCTCTAAACAACATAAATCAACTAATACGGAATAAATAAACATATGATGTTCATCACAAAAGGTTTACTACGGTCCCAAAGTCTATTACCTTAAATAAAATACATCGCATAATACATTAATAATACAAAACAATGCGACGGTTACATAACGGGATAGTACATATAATTATTCCTTAAGTTTTCCCTTGCCTTTGTCTGCTTTGGAACTCTCCGGCTTAACTACAATAGGTTCATGATATAGCAAGGGTGAGCAACTACTTTGCTCAGCAAGTTTAAAATAAATAAAGAAGATATATCATGAATGAATGAGGAAAATGATCGCATAGTTCAACAATTTAAGAACATTGAAGAAATAGCTGACAATATAATCAAAATTCAAATGAAATAACGAATATTGATTATTTACTGCTGAGTGGTCCAATAGATCGTGAACATTTTGGCCCTAAAAATCAATTATTCAACTGACTCTTTTAAGAGTTGGCCCGTCAGTAGTACTTGGGGGGATTAGCCTCTCGTACCCTATGTATATGCATAACATTTAACTCTGACTGCATCGGACAACCGACACATTAAAATCCCCTAATAAGGGTTGCTCTCTCAGTCCAAGAATCTATACCAACAATCAGTTTGGATAGCTTTTAAAATAATAACCTGTACATGTCTAGCCGAAACAAGTGGCATAGACTATTTTCATAAACATTTCGTGAATGAAGAACTTAAATATTTCACAATCCAGCAACAAATAATGACTTCAAATGCACCAGGTGCGAATATCAATAAATATCTTCGATGTGGAATAATTTACAATAATTAATCCACTAATATGGTTTGAAAGTAACAACTCCATTTGAGTCATGAAACTTGTAACAATAGGATAGGAAAATTGCCCAACACAAGGGTTAAACAAGCGTTAGGAAACTTGCCTGGTGCGTCTCCTACAATATTACAACACATACTCCTTAATATCCTACACAATTAAGTACATATTCATATAACAATTAGTCACATAAAGACTAGCTTCAAAACATGCATAGCATCATTAAAGCACATTGATTGCCACTACGACTATCCAGTCGGGGGTCTCGCTCATCGGGTTATCCAATTTACGCCTTAAGACAATACCGATTTGGTTGACACTTAATATACAATTAAGCAATTAAGGTTAAGGTTTGACAAGGTATAAATAACTAACTTGTTCAATCATTTAGTATAAAAATATAAGTTTTGGACTTGTTGAAAAGAATTTATTAGGTCCGACCCGACCTGACCCGACCCGACCTGACCCGACCCGACCTGACCCGACCCGACTGACCCGACCCGGTCCAAACACGGAACTAGCGCTGCAGCGCCAAGCCTTAGAACTGGACTTCACGCTGCGGCGTGAGTCCCGTGCTATTCACATGACAGGCTTGACGCTGCGGCGTCAAGCTTAGAGCTTGGATCTCACGTTGCGGCGTGAGTCCCGGTCTTTCCTGACAGGCTTCACGCTGCAGCGTGAGCCTTAGAGCTTGGATCTCACGTTGCGGCGTGAGTCCCGGTCTTTTTCCTGTTTTTCCCCTCGTTGTGGCGACGGCTGTTAGGCTTATGAGTAACGCTGCGGCGTCACTCTCCAGTAGTCGGATTCTGGGTTTGATCCCAGTTCGCGATTCCGACCTCCGGTCACTCCAACCTTCATATCTCCTCCTACACACGTTCAAATTGGTCCATTTCTGACTCTATGGACTCCTAACTCATAGTGCTACAACATATCAAAAAAAAGCAGAGCTACCCATTAACATTAACAAGTCCAAATCTTTGATCAAAGTACATAGTTATTACACTATTTTCATGTTCTTGGTGTTCTTTACCAAAATCAACACCAAATCTTCGTTTTAACATCTTTTTACTCCATTCCAACTAGGTTAGCTTCGTAACCCATGGAACTATAATACCACAACAACAACAAAAATTAACAAACACAAAATCATGACTCTACAGTCCTCTAAAATGGTCTGAACGTCCAAAGTCCATGTTTTGTCCATTGTTCTTGCTCCATTAAGCCAAAGTACGGATTTGTTTTATTTTTGTTCCACTTTGATGTTATTACTGTCTTACATAACCTCTTAACAATATTTACAAATATCTAGAACAAACAAAAACATCAAGAATCGCCATAAATCTGACCCACAAGCTTAAGAGCTCAAAACTAAGAAAAACTTAACAAGAAATCGAATGGAAAGGATTTGGTTGGTGTTTACCTTTGTAAATCCTTCTTAGATGATTAAGAAGCTCGACTAGGCTTGATTTTGAGGGTTTTTCTTGCTTGGATTCTCTTCTTCCTCCACATGTGCCTCCTTCTTCTTCCTCTTTTTTTTCCGACGACTCTCTTCCCTTTTTTCCGGCGACTTCCTTATTCTTCAGCTCTCTCTCTCTCTTTATCTATCTGCTGAAGCAGCTTGGAATGAGTTGGGAGTTGAATGAGGAGCCGATGGAATGGGGAGAGAAGGAATGGTTTGAGAGAAGTGGAGGAGTAGTTTCGGGAGAAAATGTGTTGGTTGCTCAAGGTTGTCCAACAATTTCAAATGCTTGCCGACAACTCCCTTCATGCTCTCATTTAATTGGTGTAAAATTGGGGGTTGGTTCCCTCTTAGAGTAATAAGCCAAAATAAATACCCAAATACCCCAAAAATATAACCGAAAACTCCCATTTTTGTACCCAATTTGCTTAATAACTCTACCCATAATTAAAATAGGTACTCCCATAAATTATTGGGACGCATAAAATAATTATCATGGGATTTGTCCATTTATTCGGAACACCCATATAATACATTTCGGATACGGATAAAATCACGTATCAGCTCAAATAAAATTTCTGACGCTTGGAAAATTATCATTTCGCTCACCCATATTAATGAAATTTATTAAAATCAAAAAAGTCACAAAAATATTATGGCGTGAATAGTACCTCGGGGAACGTACCCAGTGAATAGTGATTTAGCGACGCTACGCGAAATCAATCATTCACTTAAACAAAACTATAACACGAAAAATTTCATGCATTCACATAATCCAAGTTGTCACACAACCTTTAAACACGTAACACAAAATAATATTAATAAAATATAATATATTGATTAATATTCAAAAATTCGAATTACAATGCAAATCAAAGTTTCCGGTCGTTACACAAATGTTATGACTGAGAAAATATATGAGTATTATATATTTTTTAGCAATTAAGGGATGAAAATGTAAATTAAGAGTTAGACAAGGTTAATTAATTTAATTAGTTTGAACTAACTAAAGAACAAAAAGGAAAGCCAAGAGAAATGATTTAATCAAGATGATTGAAGGTTAAATGAATTAAAGCTTAAGTTATTAACTAACAAAACTTGGATATTGGCCTTGTGTGGCAACGTAAGAAGGCCCAAATTTATTATACAAGTAAGCTATTAAAGGGGCAAGACAATTAATCTATTAACCTAGGGGTTAAGCTAAGTGTTATGCTATCTATGAGAGTCCAAGAGGGGAGATCATAGTAGTCCAAGTATTAAGCAAGAACAAGCCCAAGAAAACAATAAGAATACTTGCAAGCTTGAGAAAGGAAGTAACATGAGAAGCCCAAAATCTAGCCTGAACTTAAAGTCGAAGAAATGGTCAAAGTGTTGGGAGAATTGGGGAGCAAGTATGTAATAAAAGAAGAAGGAAAAAAAACAAAATGAAGGAAGGGAATTCAGCCACCCATGTGGGGGAGAGGCCAAGGGCCAAGCTTAGGCCAAATATAGGGGGCAACAACTCTCCTAGCTTGGTGATAATTGAGGTTGATGAAGATTAGCCTAGTTAAACATGTGGGACCATGAGGGAAGATGATAAGATGAAGGAGTTGACCATAGAGGAAGACCAAGGATGAGGTACCTACTTGTAAGTTTAGAAATTGGTCTATAAAAAAGTCTTCATAGAATACTTGCAAGTATTAGTTTCATTTCCACCAAGCTAAAGTTAGAAAGTATGAGAGTTCGAAAGAAAAAGCAAGGGAAAGCTAGAGAGGGAGAGGGTACTCGGTCAAGAAGGGGTAGAAAATAAGAGACATCTAGCAAGCTTTAGCCAAGAAGGAATAAGAAAACAAGAAGGTATAAAGAACTCCTATGCCTAAAACCTTAATTTAACTTATGTTTAAAGTATTTGTTTGTTGTGGGAGGTTATTTGTGACGAGGATCATAGTAGATCCGAAGGAATAAAGTTGTTTGTGATTGAGTTATGTTGTCATTTTGTGTTAACATGCATGAAAAACTAAGAAATCATGAGAGTTCATAAAGTGAACATGAAAGTTGGAAAAACTGCAAAACCTAAAAACTTGATTTTATCAATCTACAAAATTCAAACAACTGAATTTAAACTCATAAATTTCATGTTCTTGCTATTTTTCAAAGTTTCGTCAAATATCGTAAAATCACACATAACAGATTCGTTATAACACCAAACGATCTGTTTAAATTTCATTCTCTTTGTTTCTACACTTATTAACATAATCAACCATCAATTTGTCATTTAATATGCATTTAAAACATAAATTTTCATATATTTAAGCCGTATTCAAATACCGTTTCTCTGTAACTTCAGAACTCCAAATAAAAACATAATCTCATGAATTTGATTACTCTAAATCACATACAAATCATATAAAATAAATTATGCATACTAACAAGCATCTAACATCAAGTTCTTAACAATTACCCATAAAAATCAATTTACAGAGATCTCAATTAGACTTTCATAAAGGAACTCAAGAACGTAAATTAAAACTTGAATTTAGAAAATTACCTTTGATTAATGGTTTAAATTGCTAGATGATGGGAAATCTTCTTCCAATTCTCAAATTCTCTCTGTATTTCTCTTTGTGTTTTCTAAATTGGCTAAGGAAGTTATACACGAATAAGTCTGATGATATTAACTGGCGCAACATGGGTGTCAATTAAGGCCAACATACGCTTAACTGCTCCCATGTTCCTAAGACCATGTTTGGTTTGTCACTTAACATTCCTTTTTGGTTTATTTTAATTAACTTGTTTATTATCACACTTTAAATAATCAAACTATATTATTTAATTACAATTAAATAAAAGCTACTACTACTCAATAAATCAAATAATCACATAATAAAAATTCTTATTTATTTAATTATAACAAATCAATAAATCTCTAATTAATTATTAAATTAATTAGAACAACATCATAATTAATAAATAACTCATTTAATTTAATTATCCCAATTAAATTCACACTTTACACTAAAAATTATTTCACATTAATATAATCAATATAACACATTTAATTAAATTAATCTACAATAATTTTATCAAATATTTATTTAACTCAATAAATAAATCAACACAAATATTTATGTAATTCAACAAATATTTAAAGATTAAATATAAAATTCTCGTTCGTTACAGTATATATATTTCAATTTCATAATATTGGTTTGATTTGGGGGCTAGCTGAGCTTAATTTTGATTGATTTGTGTGTATATATACACACACACACACACACACACTGATGTAGGACTGAACATTAGTTTTTATTCATTTGTGGTTTGAGCAGTTATTCATTTTTGTTACTATCATTTGAAATTTTGTGGTATTGTATATTAGAATATTTTTGATAGGAATTGATTTGGGGCTGAACATAATTTTGTTATTTTTTGTTTTTTTTGATATGAATTATCACTATATGTGTTGGCCATGATCGATCACAGTCATATGAATTGCAAGAGATTTTGATGATATATTTGTAAGGTATAATTCATTCTACTAATAATTATAATGAATTTGTGTAGTGGTAATCAGTATATTATTTATAATGGTTAGAGATGAATAGTGTGATATTTGCTATTTTCGACGGAATTTCTGTTATAATTGTTCAATTACAAAATCTGTAAGCCCTGCTTTTATAATATTTATGTATTTTAATTAGTTTTCAATATTGAAATAAACTAAGTAGCATTTACTTAATTTCTTACTAATAAAATAAACTAAAATGAACTAAGTAGTATTACTTAGTTTCACACCACTAAATAAAATAATATAATATAATAACATAAACTAAATTTAAAAAATATAATATAATATAATATAAAATACCAAAATCAAATAACATAATTAAGATAAGATAAGATTGAATAAAATAAAATAAGATAAAATAATTTAATTTACTTTAATTAAATTAAATTAAATTAAATAATATAATATAATATAGTGTAATATAATACAAAATAAAATAAAATAATATTTAAAATTAAATTAAATTTAAGAAGTATTAAATTAGATTGTATAATATAATAACATATAAATATAGTGGAATAAATTTAAAAAATTAATTAATATAATATAATATAGTACAAAATAAATTAAAGAAAATAATTAAAAATAAAATACAATTAAATTATTAAATTAGTAATTATAGTAAAAAATAATATTAAATTAAAAAATATCATAATAATATAATATTAAATAAAAATAATATAATAAAATAAAATATTTTAGAGTAGTATAATATTAAAAAAAATAACATTGGTATAATATACTAAAACGAGCATTAAATAAAATATAAACCCGTTCGCAATAGTTTTGACTTAGTTTTTCATTGGTAAAATAACGTAAGTAGCATTTGCTTAGTTTTTCACAGCTAAATTAAATTAAATACTTGTGCATGTAGTATACTTAAGAGCTTATAAACCCGTTCGAAGTAGCATATACTTAGTTTTTCATTGGTAAACTAAATTAAGTAGCATTTATTTAATTTTTCACAATTAAAATAACGTAATATATGTGCATGTAGTATAGTTTAAAGCTTAGAAACTCATTTGACATTTACTCATTATGAGTGAATGTAGAATAGTCCCAAGTCTGGGACTGTTACTAGATGTTATGTCTTTCACTTAGGCCGGTGTCAATGGTTTGAGTATGTTTTTTTTTAAGAATTTTTCGGCTGGTATCTCAACATGTTCTTCGAGTGCATACTTAGATTAAGTTATCTTAGTCTATTTCATGTACTTGGAGACTATGGGGAGGTGCTGCTGAAATTTTCTTGAAACAGAAGAAACGTGCTCAAGGTGTTGGCACTAGTGAGGAGACACATCTAGGAACGAGATAAAAGTCTAACCCTTTGTAGAATGGAGATACTGGTATATAGAATTCATGCATGGACACCACATACATGAATATCCCTATTTTAATTATATTTTTTGTTCAATTAAAGATGTCAGCAGACCGTAGTTGGATGTACCGTAAGATACCGTTTGATAACTTTTCATTCAATCTTTAAAGGGGTTTTCAAACTAATATTATGTTATGCAAATCAAGTAAAATTAACTTGCTTAACTTCTTAATTGGTAATCATTCTTTAAAAAGAAATTTTAAATAATCTATTCAACCTCTCTTCTAAATTCTTTCAAGTGCTTTTGTGAATAAGACTAAGTGCCACGGATTTATTTTTTAAATAAATTTTTTATTTTTTATTTATCCTATATATATGATGATTATAAAATATTTTTTTGAATTTCAATTTAACTTACTATTACTATTATAATGACAACAAATTTTGTCTAAACAAAAAATTATCAAATATTTGCAATTAAGTGTTAATTTTTAATTAATATTCACTTTTATATAGTTTCTAAATTTAATATTAAGTTTTTATTTTCAATATTTTGAAATTATTTATAGTTTTTTAGAGTTCAAAAATGAGTATGATGCGGTTAAAATATATATATATATATATATATATATATATATATAGGGTCCTCATCTGTAACAATCGGTTGTCACAAATACTATTTTAGGAACTATAATTCTAACCCTTGATCTCGATATTGAATGACTCAGATTAATTCCAATTTTTCCCCCGGCAGCAGCGTGGCTATATATAATTTTTAGGATTCAACAAATGTTATTTTGGTAATATATTAAGATAATCAGCAAATGTTATCATTATACTATGGGACCTCAACAAATGAAAAGTAGAGACTAATGTCGTGTCATGATTAAATGATAATTTAAACCAACCTTTCTAAGCACCATCAAAAAAAATTAATATAAATTTAAAATAATATAATGATAATTATATAAATAAATATCTTATGTCAAACACGTTGACATAAATTATAAAAAGAGTTTAAATTAAGAAATAAAGAAGGGACCAAAAAGAGTTTAAATTACAAAAAGAGTTTAAATTATAAAAAAATAATTTAAATAACATAAAATATTAACATTGACATAAAAGAGTTTAAATTATAAAAAGAGTTTAAATTACAAAAAGAGTTTAAATTATAAAAAAAAATTAAAATAACATAAAATATTAACATTAACATAAAAGAGTTTAAATTACAAAAAGAGTTTAAAGTATAAAAAGAGTCTAAACTCTTTTTGGTCCCTTCTTTATTTCTTAATTTAAAATCTTTTTATAATTTTATGTCAATGTATTTGACATAAAATATTTATTTATATAATTATCATTATATTATTTTAAATTTATGTTAA